>SZWC01014007.1:56036-72405 GCA_023375785.1 Penium margaritaceum
TGTCCGTGTCACAAATCACCGACAACAACATGACAGTGGTGTTCACCAACAAGGAAGCGGTGGCCCTAAAAAATGAGGACATCCAGATTTTGTACACCAAAGACGACCTCATGCTTCAAGTTCCAAGAGTCGATGGCCTCTACATGCTTCAAACCAAAGTCACCAAGGCGTCGGATGAGGGACTCACATGTGCCACCAAGACAGTGGCACCGGAGCCGAAGGATGCACCACTGGCGACCGCTGCGGCCGCCACATCAACCAAGGACACTGATGCTGAGCTGTGGCACCGGCGATCTGGCCATGTGGCCAACAGCACACTGCAAAAGATGTAAGAGCAAGAATTAGTCCGCGGAATGGAAGGGTGCACTATGAAGCATGGCGAAGGGTGTACATTGTGTGAACCATGCCTCCAAGAAAAGGCAAAGAAGAAGCCGTTTGGGAGAGGAGGTCAACGAGCGGAGCACGTCTTGGAACTGATACACAGTGACATGTGTGGACCCTTCCACACACAGTCTAACGGAGGAAGCAAGTACTTCCTGACCTTCATTGACGACCACAGCCGCAAGTTGTGGATCTACTTCCTTAAAACAAAGGGAGAGGTCAAGGAGAAGCTCCTCGAGTTCGTCGCCATGGTGGAGCGGCAAACGTCCAAGAAGGTGAAGGCGCTCCAAAGTGAAAACGGGGGTGAGTACAAGGCATGCAGGCCTTGGCTCAAGCATCATGGCATCCACCATGAGCAAACCACCCCTTACAACCCCCAAAGCAGCGGCGTTGCCGAGAGGATGAACCAGACCCTACTCGGCATGGTGCAAAGCATGCTCTTGGACGCCAAGCTCCCACCTCGCTTTTGGGCTGAAGCAGCAACAACGGCTTGCTACGTCTTAAACCTCACACCAGCGACCGCCTTGCGGAAGCGTGGAAAGGAGCAGGACAAGCAGCTGAAGACCCCACAGGAAGCATGGTCGGGAAAGAAACCCAACGCATCTCATCTGAAGGTGTTCGGGTCAACTGCATGGGTGAAAATCCAGTCGGGAGAAGGTGGAGGCAAGCTCGACGCACGCTCCAAGAAGTGCATCATGGTTGGGTACGACACGTCACACAAAGCCTATCGGCTTTGGGACCAGGCACCAGGCAAGCTCGTGAGGAGCCGCGACGTCGTGTTCAACGAACGCACCCCTGGAAAGGGAGAGCTGCTGGACCCGACCCTCACTCCCAAAGCGGGAGAGTGGATAGTGTTGCTTGAGTCCGGAGACCAAGCACCCGACAACTGGCTCGCCTTGCCAGCAAGTGGTGGGAATGGGAGAGTGGCTGCAGAGGATGATGCAGCATCTGACATGGACGCGGATACCGAGGCATCCAAGGCTTCCGAGTCTGACTTGGAGTCTGACGACTCTTCTGACGACGACGACGACGACAAACCACCGCCTGTGGAAGCACCAGCACCAAAGCAGGAAGCGGCACCACTACCCCGGCGCAGTTTGCGACCAAAGAGAGCACCTTTGCGGTATGAGGATGATTGGACCGGCCTTAGCTGGTCGTGCATGGCTCAGGGAGAGCCATCCACAGTGGCGGAGGCCATGAATGGCCCAGATGCGGCCGAGTGGAAGGAGGCAGTGGATAGCGAGCTCGCATCCATTGCCGAGAACGGCACGTGGGTGTTGGTGGATAGACCCGACAAGGCCCACGTGGTGGGATCCAAGTGGGTCCTCTGAGTGAAGGAAAAGCAAGACGGCAATATCAACAAGTTCAAGGCAAGGGTAGTGGCTAAGGGGTTCTCTCAACGCCCGGGCTCCAAGTACGATGAGACGTTCGTGCCCGTCGTGACCTTTGCCTCCATCCGCTCTCTCCTTGGCATTGCTGCCGCAAAGAACTTGGAGATACACTGAATGGACGTCAGGACAGCTTTCCTTTATGGGAAGCTTGACAAGGAAGTGCTGATGGAGGTGCCCAAAGGAGTCAAAGCTCCCAAGGGCAAGGTGTGCAAGTTGGTGAAAGCGCTCTACGGGCTGAAACAGGCCCCAAGGATGTGGTACAAAGAGATGGACGGTTTCATGACCGGCCTCTCCTTCGCGCATTGCCAGAATGACCCGAGCATGTACGTGCGCGATGATGGGAGAGGGCTGATGCTGGTTGCGCTGTAAGTGGATGATCTGATCATCTGCTCGTCTTCGGTCGAGCTGCTGGATGGGCTGAAGTCTGACCTCAGCAAAAGGTTCAAGATGAAGGACATGGGTCCTCTCGAGTACTACCTCGGGATTGCCATCCACCGCAACCGAGCAGCAGGCACCATCAAACTCGACCAAACCAAATACATTGGTGAGGTGCTGAAGCGCTACCACATGGAAGACTGCAAACCTGTCAGCATCCCAATGACGACCGACACAAAGCTGAAGGCCTCCATGTCACCAAGCAACAAAGCAGAACAAAGGGAGATGCAAGACATCCCCTACCAGTCCGCCGTGGGTAGCATCATGTACGCCATGGTAGGGACTCGTCCGGGCATCTGCTATGCTGTGGGACAAGTGAGCAGATTCAAGGCCAACCCTGGGCCACAACATTGGCAGGCAGTCAAGCGCATCTTGCGCTACTTGCAGAAGACACGTCACATGGGCCTCGTCCTTGGAGGCCAAGAAGGAACGGACCCCCTTCGTCTGAAATGCTACACCGACGCTGACTGGGGAGGAAATCTCGACGACAGGAAATCCACCTCTGGATACGTGTGTATCTTGAATGGCGCTGCCATCTCATGGGCCAGCAGGAAGCATGATTGTGTTTCCGTGTCCACGACTGAGGCAGAGTACGTTGCTTTGTCTGAGGTGTGCAAGGAGACTAAATGGCTCCGCAGCCTGCTTGGCGAAATGACAGTGCCAAAGAAAGACGCCACGATCGTACACGTGGACAACATGAGCACCATCTCGATGGCTAAAGACGAAATCATCTCCCGGCGAACGAAGCACATCGACATACATTACCACTAATCACATGACCTGGTCATGAAGAACGTGGTGGACTTGCAGCACTGCGGAACAAAGAGCATGCTTGTTGACTACATGACCAAGCCGCTGGACAGCGACTTGCATTAAGCACGCATTCGTGGATTCGGCATGAGAAGTGCGGCAGAGGAAGGGTGAGCTCCAAGGCATTGATGGAGCCGAGCAAGGGACAGATGGACAGAGGTGCAAGGGAGAGATTTGTTGAAATAGTGTGCACCTTGTCCACTGCTTAGCTGGCTAGCTACACATACAGACAAGTAAGGGTGCACACCGGGTAAGATTCCCGAATCCAAGATTGGATTCGGATTCACGAATCCGAATCCAAGTTTGGCTTTGATTCACGAATCCGAATCTGGATTCGCGAATCCAAAGGATTCACGAATTTGTTCCGAATCCTACAGGATATGGCAAGTAAAACTCCTCTTGTTTGCCACAGAAAACCATGTTTTCCAAGATGAAACTTGTGCAAAAAAGATCCCCGAATCCCGAATCGAATCCGAATGAAGGATTCAGATCCCCGAGTCCGAATCTGGATCCGGATTCACGAATCTTATTCACGAATCCTGTGATTTGGTGTGCAGCCTTACAGACAAGGCATGCACTGCTCTATGGAGTATGTCCCCTTGGTCTGTTCTGAGATGGGCCAGGAATGCACTGCCCATAATGGGTATGTCCCCTGTGGCTCATCATAGGAACAATACCTTTTTGGCTTGGTTGATTAGGCACCGGAGTCTCAAACGAGAGGTCGCGGGTTCAAACCCCGCGACGGCCGCAATTTTCTTTGTGGCCAAAACTGGGACAGGAAACTTCTAGGAAGCTTACTAGAGCCTGCCTTGAGGATGACACTTGGCGGTCTAAGGACGCGCCAAGTAGGAATGTAGGATGAGGTTGGCTCCAGTGGAGCCACTACAAGCAGAAGCTTTAGCAAAGCTCTGCAAGTATAAAAGCCTATACCTTGCATGCATCCATTTACAGTTCTTGCCTTTGAGACTCCTCACAGAGTGTCCAACCAAAGGTAGACACTAAAGACCAACATGCGGACTTCGTGAGGTTGCAAACCAAACGAACCTAAAGTGTGGATCCCTCGTTCGAGGGTGATATGTTATCTTGGTTGCAATACCAAGAGCGGTTGGCGGCCTCCCANTGAGGTTGGCTCCAGTGGAGCCACTACAAGCAGAAGCTTTAGCAAAGCTCTGCAAGTATAAAAGCCTGTACCTTGCATGCATCCATTTACAGTTCTTGCCTTTGAGACTCCTCACAGAGTGTCCAACCAAAGGTAGACACTAAAGACCAACATGCGGACTTCGTGAGGTTACAAACCAAACGAACCTAAAGTGTGGATCCCTCGTTCGAGGGTGATATGTTATCTTGGTTGTAATACCAAGAGCGGTTGGCGGCCTCCCATGTCGGGACCCGTTTTTTAGACCGTTGCTATCCGGCGCATTGACACTTTGTGCCGCAGTGCACAAGCACCACATCACCCTTTGCAAAGAGGTCGCGTGCAAAGTGATGCCGGATCTCTATGTGCTTTGTCCTCCGGTGTAGCACAGGATTCTTGGTGAGGCTGATGGCACTCATGTTGTCAACGTTGAGTGCCGTCGTCTTCTTCTGCGGCACCCCAATCTCCTTGATTATCGCCGCCATAACGCCTCCTTTGCGGCTTCCGCGAGCGCAATATACTCCGCCTCAGTACTGGATAGCGCCACACAGTCCTGCTTCGGGCTTGTCCAAGACACCGCTGTACCACCAAGCACAAAACCATAGCCCGATGTTGACTTGCGGTCATCAACATCACCTGCCCAGTCAGCGTCAAAGTAGCCAACCAACTCAAGGGAGTTAGTCCAGGCTCCTCCTCCAAACACAAGTCGTGACTGTGTCGTCGCCTTCAAGTAGCGGAGGATTCTCTTGACCGCTTGCCAATGTAGCGGCCCCGGATCAGCAACATAGCGGCTCACTTGTCCCTCAGCAAAGGCAAGATCAGGTCGCGTTGCCACTGTGGCATACACTGTGCGGCCAATTGCGGACTGGTACGGTACTCCAGCCATCTCCTCTTTTTTGTCTTCCATGCTCGGGGCCATGCTCGAGCTCAGCTCACATGTCGTTTGTCATAGGCATGCAGATGGGGTTGCACTCCTCCGTGTTGTAGCGGTGGAGCACCTCCTGCACATATTTTGCTTGCCCCATCTGAAGCATTCGTACTTTGCGGTCCCTCTTGATGGAAATTCCTAGGTAGTAGTCAAGCTCGCCCATGTCTGTCATCTTGAACCAGCTGCCAAGCTATTTCTTCAGGCTCTTGAGCTCCCCCTTATCTCAAGATACAAGGATGAGGTCATCCACATAGAGGACAACAATTTGGTGGAGCTACGGCTACTTACGCACATACACGTTGTGATCTGCCTCACAGTGCTTGAAGCCAAGCTCACCCATGAAACTGTCCATTTTGAGGTACCATATGAGTGGAGCTTGCTTCAGTCCATAAAGCGCCTTGCGAAGCCGGCACACCTTCCCTTGCGGTGCATCCACGCCCTTCGGCACCTCCATATAGACTTCCTTGTCTAGGTCACCATTGAGAAACACAGTTTTGACGTCCATTTGGTGGATTTCATAGTCGCGTGCCGCTGCAACGGAGAGGATAGTGTAGATGGAGGCAAACTTGGCCATTGGTGCAAAGGTCTCATCATAGTGCTCCCCTTTTCTCTGGGCATACCCTTTGGCAACCAGCCGCGCCTTGCACCGCTCCACCTTCCCCTCCTTTGTGAGCTTCTTCCGGAAGATCCACTTGGAGCTCATAATCTTCTTGCTCTCCGGTCGGTCAACCATCTCCTAAGTGCCGTTCTCCTCATGGGAGGCAAGCTCAGATTTAATTGCTCAATCCGACTCAGCCCCATCCTTCCACTCCAGTGCCTCCTTCACTGATTGAGGCTTCTCTTGCGTAAAGAAAGCTTGTGTGAACCCAGTCCAGATGCCCTTGTCGGCATCATACCTTTTCTTCCTTCTTCGCACACGGTTGCTCGTGCGAGGCTCTTCAGGCGGTTGTTGTTTTTGCTGTCCCCTTTTGGTGCCATTCTCTCCAAGCACCTGCTCCCCCTCTCTTGGAGACCTTGGAGACATCGGTCGACTCCCCGCCTCCACGTCCATCTCCGGTGCTTTGGATTCCTCATCCGAACAGGCCAAAACAAATTCTCCCGCTCGCCCATTGCTTCGGCGATCCTCTCCAGCTGGTGCTCCTGCAAGGACATCACCCTCATTCACTTCCTCTTGCGTCCCCCCCTCAAGGAGTGGCAACCACTCCCTCCTCTTGGAGAGACCCGCCTCCTTGTCCGTCCAACGGCTTTTCTCATCAAATGTGACGTCACGACTCCGCACAATCTGCTGCCTCCTTGGGTCAAAGAGTCGGTACGCCTTGCTTCCACTCTCGTACCTAAGGAAAATACACTGGCGGGTTCGTGGGTCCAGCTTGCTCTGCCCTTCACGTGCCTGCACCACCGCATGTGCAATGCAACCAAACATGTGGAGATGACCCACTGCCAGCTTCCTCTTGCTCCACACCTTTTGTGGCGTCTTCCACGCCTTGCTCTCCTTGTCCTTCAACAGCTTGGTCGGTGTAAAGTTTGTTGTGTATGCCACTGTCTGTGCCGCCTCTGCCCAATACCATTGTTGAAGGCCGGCGTCGCTCAACATTGATCACACCATGTTAAGGATTGTGTGATTTACTCTCTCAGGGACGCCATTCTGTTGCGGGGAGTGTGGAGTTATTTTCTGCCACTCAATCCCCTTGCTCTTCATCCATCCAAGGTAGCCCGCATATTCACCACTGTTGTCGCTCCGGAACGCCTTCACCTTCAACTCTGTCTGCCGCTCCACATCTGCGACAAACTCTTTCATGCATGCAAGGACTTCGCTCTTCCGCTTCATGAGGTAGATGTACAGTTTGCGGCTGTGGTCATCGATGGAGGTGAGGAAGTAGCGAGCTCCACCGATGGAGCTCTCAAGTGGTCCACACACATCTATGTGTACCACTGCCAACTTTGTTGATGCACGCGTCCCCTTTGCCATAAACGGATGCCGCGTTAATGTGCCCATAATGCATGGCTCACACACGGTCTCCATGGTTCCATCAAGGCCACTGATTTGGAGACACTGCACCATCTCTCTCTTTGCCATCTCCTTCACCGTCAATGGAGAAACATGGCAAAGTCGGCGGTGCCATGGGTCCAGGTCTCCTTCATTCTTCCTTGCAAGATTGGCGGCGTTTGACCTTGCCCGGCTGACGAGGATCTTTGCGCATAGCAGGTACAAGTCATCCTCTCTCTTCGCATGCGCAATAACCTCGCCTTTGCCCTCCTTGCGGATGACGGCCTCCTTCTTTATCAAGAGCACCTCAAGTCCCTTGTCGGTCAGGCGGCTGTCGGAGAGCAGGTTTGTGCCAAAATTGGGCATGTGGAGCACGTTGTGGATTGTGCTCGTGACAGGTTTGCCATCCACAATGGACTCAATGCAAACATTACCCTCACCGGCGGCCACCTCTGTGTTGACGTTGGCCACCGTCATGCCTCTCTAAGGCACCGTAGGTGAAACATGCCGCCCTGTTGCATTGCGTGCGGCGCCCTGATCCGGCCACAATGATGGCAACTCCCGGATCCTTCAAGTTTGTGGAGTTGTATGCGATAAGGGCCTGCTCGTCTTTCTTACTGCCCCGCTACGACTGGTCTGGCTTTTTCTTGGGGCAATTGCGCGCATAGTGCCCCTCCTTGCCGCAGTTTGAGCACTCCCCTTTCTTGTCACCCTCCTTGGTGCCGTGTTTGGCACCCTTCCACTTGTCACCGTGGCCTCCACTGTGAGGATGAACCACGTAAGCTGAAATTGATGCCGCTGCACTCTCTCAACCACCACATTGCATCCACTCGTTGTGTACATACTCAGTAACCTTCGGGTACTTCAGCTCGTCGGAAGGCCAGCCATCAAGGACTGTGATCATGGGACTCCAACTGTTCGGCGCGGCCAGAAGGAGGATCATAGCATGCAAGTGGGACTCAACCTCCCAACCTGTGGCCACGCACTCCGCTGCAAGTGACCCAATCTGTTGCATGATCTCCATGATGTTGTCACCCTCGTTGGCTCGGAGGGTGACAAGCCGCTTGAAGATGAAGGGCTGATTGGCAAGGTTGCTTAGCTTGTAGATGGAGCAGAGTTTTGACCATGCTTGTGCAGCCACGGTGCATCCTTGGATGTGCCCAGGTTGTGGCGGACATAACGCAGACACAAGAAGCACCAACGCCTTCTTGTTGCGCTTCTTGTATGCCTCCTTTAGCTCAGCCGTTGCAGTCTCCGGCGTGTCAACCGGCCTGAGGCAAACGGACTAGAAAACAGGGCCGACACAATCGCACCTGCCGTCCGCTCCTAGCATTTCAGCTAGGAGAAGATATCACCCTCAGGATCACGGTTCCACACTGAGCAGTTCCTAGGAAATCACTTGCTAACAACTGTGTCCACTTAAGACTTGGTCACATTCGCGCGAGGTGCTAGTCAAAGACAAACTCCTGGGGCTTAGACCAACCAGTGTCTTCTTTATACTCTTCCTTAGTTGGACAACTCTGTGAGGAGCATCTAAGGCCAGATTGTGTAATTAGAATGAGGAATGAGCCTGGTACATATAGTCCTAGGCCTGGCTTCTAAGGTGTGTGGGTAGTGACACTTTTGGGGTGGTCACTCCACACCACCTCACCAGTCTGCCAATTGGCGCATCCACTGACCGCCAAGTGGCGCACTCTCCTCATGNTCACTTTCGCGCGAGGTGCTAGTCAAAGACTAACTCCTGGGGCTTAGACCAACCAGTGTCTTCTTTATACTCTTCCTTAGTTGGACAACTCTGTGAGGAGCATCTAAGGCCAGATTGTGTAATTAGAATGAGGAATGAGCCTGGTACATATAGTCCTAGGCCTGGCTTCTAAGGTGTGTGGGTAGTGACACTTTTGGGGTGGTCACTCCACACCACCTCACCAGTCTGCCAATTGGCGCATCCACTGAGCGCCAAGTGGCGCACTCTCCTCATGCATGGAGAAATGTCTAAGAAACTTCCCCTGTGCTAGAAGGTCAAAACACCTCCTGCGCACATCAAGGCTCAATCGCAAGACCTGTTGTCCCTAAGTCCAACATGCTATCCGTTGCGCTACACTTCTGGTGTCTCGCTTGGACTTGCACCACGAACAAGGTTTGGGGTGTTGGCCTGAGGGTGAGTGTGCACCCTGGAGGGTCCCTAGCAGTGGCTGTTTCACACCACCAACTGTTTTTGGAGAGACTGAAACTATGGAGGCAACTGGTTCCAAGGATGGCAAAATCTGGTCAGAGAGTGAGGAAATAGTTTTTTCCTCAATTGGATGGGAATTAACACTTGATCAAGGCTCACAAGCAGTGGCATTTTATTGCCACTGATCTAAGCTTTCCAGAACACCAAAGCATGCAAGATTTGGAGGTTCCTAGCATATTCTATGGCTTCTAGAGTGCTCCTTGGTAGGCTGTCCTTTTCCCACCTAGGAAGGCATCCCTTCCGTCCTCTAGAAGCTTCTGCCCCTTCCTAGATTCCTCAACTTGCTTCTAGTAGGAGGGAAGGTGTCCAGAAGACCAAGACACCTCTAGATGCCTTGTAGGACAAGTCACCCCTTCTAGAAGGTGTGCCACCTTCCTAGACCCTCACCTGGCCTTCTAGAAACTTAAAGAGGAACTCTAGAGGTTGAGCTAGCTTCCTGGCATCTATTCTCCACCTCCCTTGAGGCAGGGCAGAATTTCATCTTGTGGGACTTGAACCCGGGCCCCTGCCTCTAGAGGTGGACACCATTAACCACTAAGCCACTAAGGCTTGTCTTTTTGGTGTTTCTTTTTGGAGTCACTCCTGCCATGGTGAGGAGCATTATCCAACAATCTCCCCCTTGCGCATCACCCATGGCAGTCGTCCATGCTCAACCTATAACTGAGGAGACTTTCTCCTCATGGGATGCGAGCTTACATTTTATTGCTTCCTCCTACTCAGCCCCATCCTTCTTGTGCAGTTCCTCCTTGAGGCTCCTCTTGCGCGAACCCAGTCCAAATGCCCTTGTCGACATCATATCTTTTTGTCCTTCTTCGCACACGGCTGCTCGTGCGGGGCTCTTGAGGCGGTTGTTGTTGCTGTCCCCTTTCGGCGCCATCCTCTCCAAGCGCCTGCTCCCCTTCTCATGGAGACCTTCGAGACATCGGTCGACTCCCCGCCTCCACGTCCATCTCCAGTGCTTCGGATTCCTCATCCGAACTGGCCGGAACAAATTGTGCCGTTCCCCCATCCCTCGGGCGATCATCTCCGGCTGGTGCTGCTGCGAGGACGTCACCCTCATTCACGTCCTCCGGCATCCCCCCCTCAAGGAGTTGCATCCACTCCCCCCTCTTGGAGAGACCTGCCTCCTTGTCTATCCAACGGCTTTTCTCGTCGAATGTGATGTCGCGACTCCGCACAATCTGCTGCCTCCTTGGGTCAAAGAGCCGATACGCCTTGCTTCTGCTCTCATATCCAAGGAAAATACACCGACGGGTACGCGGGTCCAGCTTGCTCCGTCCCTCACGTGCCTGCACCATTGCATGTGCAACAAAACCAAACATGCGGAGGTGACCCACCGCCGGCTTCCTCCCGCTCCACACTTCTTGTGGCGTCTTCCACGCATTGCTCTCCTTGTCCTTCAGCGGCTTGGTCGGCATGAGATTCATGATGTACGCTGCTGTCCTTGCCGCCTCCGCCCAATACCGTTGTGTAAGGTCAGCGTCGCTCAACATGGATCGCACCATGTTAAGGATTGTGCGATTCGCTCTCTCTGCGACGCCATTCTGTTGTGGGGAGTGTGGAGTTGTTTTCTGCCACTCAATCCCCTTGCTCTTCATCCTCCCAAGGCACCCCGCATATTCACCGCCGTTGTCACTCCGGAACGCCTTCACCTTCAACTCTGTTTGCCGCTCCACATCAGCCACAAACTCTTGCATGCACGCAAGGACCTCACTCTTCCGCTTCATTGGGTAGAGGTAGAGTTTCCGACTATGGTCATCGATGAAGGTGAGGAAGTAGTGAGCTCCGCCGATGGAGCTCTCAAGCGTTCCACACACATCTTTGTGTACCACGGCCAGTTTTGCCGATGCACGCGTCCCCTTGGCGACAAACGACTGCCGAGTTGATTTGCCAATGATGCATGGCTCACACACGGTCTCCTTGGTTCCATCAAGGCCGCTGATTTGGAGACCCCGCACCACTTCCCTGTTAGCCATCTCTTTCACTGTTGATGGAGAAATGTGGCAAAGTCGGCGGTGCCATAGGTCCAAATCTCCTCCATCCTTCGTTGCAAGGTTGGCGGCGTTGGACCCCACCCGGCTGCTGAGGATCTTTGCGCGTAGCAGGTACAAGTCGTCCTCCCTCTTGGCACGCGCAATCACCTCACCTTTGCCCTCTTTGCGGATGACGGCCTCCTTCTTTGTGAAGAGCACCTCAAATTCCTTGTCGGTAAGGCGGCTGACGGAGAGCAGGTTTGCCCCAAAGTTAGGCATATGCAGCACATCGTAGATTGTACTCGTGACAGGTTTTCCATCCACAATTGACTCAATGCGGACGTTACCCTCACCGGCGGCCACCTCTATTTTTCCATTGGCCACCGTCATGCGTCTCTCCGAGGCACCGTAGGTGATAAATGCCGCCCTGTTGCATTGCGTGTGGCGGCCTGATCCGGAGTCGATGACGGCAACTCCCGGATTCTTCAAGTTGGTGGAGTTGTACGCCATAAGGGCGTGCTCATCTTTCTTCCCGCCCCGCTGCGACCGATCTGTTTTCTTCTTAGGACAGTTGCGCGCGTAGTGGCCCTCCTTGCCACAGTTGAAGCACTCCTCCTTCTTATCACCCTTCTTAGTGCCCTGTTTGGCACCCTTCCACTTGTCGCCTCGGCCTCCACTTTGAGGATGAACCGTGTAAGCTGAACTTGATGCCGCTGCACTCTCTCGACCGCCACGTCGCATCCACTCATTGCGTACGTACTCAGCAACCTTGGGGTACTTCAGCTCGTCGGAAGGCCAGCCACCAAGGACTGTGATCATGGGACTCCAACTGTCTGGCAAGGCCAGAAGGAGGATCATAGCTTGCAACTGAGAGTCGACCTCCCAACCCGTGGCCACGCACTCCGCTGCGAGGGACTCAATCTGCTGCATGATCTCCATGATGTTGTCGCCTTCGTTGGCTCGGAGGGTGACAAGCCGTTTGAAGATGAAGAGCTGGTTGGCAAGATTGCTTGACTGGTAGATAGAGCAGAGTTTTGACCATGCGTCCGCGGCCAGGGTGCATCCTTGGATGTGCCCAAGTTGTGGTGGGCATAACGCGGACACAAGGAGCGCCAACGCCTTTTTGTTGCGCTTCTTGTTTGCCTCCTTCACCTCAGCCGTTGCAGTCTCCGGCGGAGCAGTCTCATCACCTTTTACAAGCTCAAGAAGTCCCTTGTCGTCGAGGAAGACCTCAAACTGCCACCTCCACAAGGCGAATCCTGTCCCATCAAACTTAACGATAGCGCGGCTGCTCTCTTGCTCGCTAGTTGCCATGTCTTGCTGTTGGAAGCGTGAAATCAAGCTGGCTTTGAACCCCTTAGAGGCATGGACCCATAACCCTTTGTTGGCCTGAGGGTGAGTGTGCACCCTGGAGGGTCCCTAGCAGTGGCTGTTTCACACCACCAACTGTTTTTGGAGAGACTGAAACTATGGAGGCAACTGGTTCCAAGGATGGCAAAATCTGGTCGGAGAGTGAGGCAATAGTTTTTTCCTCAATTGGATGGGAATTAACACTTGATCAAGGCTCACAAGCAGTGGCATTTTATAGCCACTGATCGAAGCTTCCCAGAACACCAAAGCATGCCAAATTTGGAGCTTCCTAGCAGATTCTATGGCTTCTAGAGTGCTCCTTGGTAGGCTGTCCTTTTCCCACCTAGGAAGGCATCCCTTCCNCTTGCTTCTAGTAGGAGGGAAGGTGTCCAGAAGACCAAGACACCTCTAGATGCCTTGTAGGACAAGTCACCCCTCCTAGAAGGTGTGCCACCTTCCTGGACCCTCACCTGGCCTTCTAGAAACTTAAAGAGGAACTCTAGAGGTTGAGCTAGCTTCCTGGCATCTATTTTCCACCTCCCTTGAGGCAGGGCAGAATTTCATCCTGTGGGACTTGAACCCGGGCCCCTGCCTCTAGAGGTGGACACCATTAACCACTAAGCCACTAAGGCTTGTCTTTTTGGTGTTTCTTTTTGGAGTCACTCTTGCAATGGTGAGGAGCATCATTTCAACATGGGGGACTTACTGCAAGGGAGCAGTGCATGCCCAACCTGTCCGTCAACCCATAGCACTGGCCATGGGGCATAATAGAACAACAATCTCTCCCTTGCACCGTAGGCCACCTGCTGTGGTATTTTTCTTCGGCATGAACCTGTAGGTCTAGGTTGTGTTTTTGCATGTAAGTTTTTTTTATATGGCCTTTAGTTCTCATCTCTTGCATCCACCATGCCGACTCCTCGAGCACCTGCAACATGCAAATCACTGTCTAGCGGCTTTGTCAAGAAGTCCGCAAGCATTTTCTTGGTTGCGACGTGCTCCAGTTCCACGACACCCTTGGCGATAAGGTTACGTGAGTAGTGGTACCGAATATTGATGTGCTTTGTAGGCCGGGAGATCATGTCGTCCTCTGCCATAGCCATGGCACTTTGGTTGTTGATGCGGATGACCGTTGCCTCCTTTTGTGGTGCCTTGATCTCATCAAGTAAACTGCGAAGCCACTGTGTTTCCTTGCACACTTCGGAGAGTGGAATGTACTCCGCCTCAGTAGTAGAAAGCGAGACGCAGTCCCGCTTCCTGCTTGCCCACGAGACCGCACCACCGTTGAGAAGACAAACAAACCCTGAGGTGGACTTCCTGTCATCAATCCGTCCTCCCTAGTCTGCGTCAGTGTGGCATGTCAGCCGCAGCAAGTCTGATCCTTCTAGACCTCCAAACCGGAGTCCGACGTGCCGAGTCTTTTTGAGTAACGAAAAATCTGCTTCACGACTTGCCAATGTTCTGGCCCAGGGTTGGCCACAAACCTGCTCACCTGACCCACTGCAAAAGCAATGTCAGGTCGTGTTCCCACCATTGCATACATGAGGCTTCCAACGGCGGACTGGTATGGAATGTTCTGCATCTCTCGCCGGTCTGCCTCGTTGCTTGGTGTCATGGAGGAGGAGAGCTTGCAGTCGGAGGGCATGGGGGTACTGACGGGCTTGCAGTCCTCCATGTTGTAGCGCTTCAAGATGTCCATGGTGTACTTCGTGTGGTTGAGCTCGATGGTGCCTGCTTTGCGGTTGCGGTGAACAGCAATCCCGAGGTAGTACTCGAGAGGTCCCATGTCCTTCATCTTAAATCTGCTGGCCAGATTTTCTCTTGAGGTCCGTGAGGGCCTCCTGCGAGGAAGAACACATGATAAGATCATCCATGTACAACGCCACAAGTAGCAAGCCACGTTCGTCCTCCCGCACATAGACGCTAGGGTCATTTTTACAATGTACGAAGGAGATCTCAGCCATGAAGCTGTCCATCTCCTTGTACTAGATCCGTGGGGCCTGTTTCAGTCCGTACAACGCCTTCACCAGCTTGCACACCTTACCCTCGGGGGCTTTGACACCTTCCGGTACCTCCATTAGCACCTCCTTGTCGAGCTTCCCATAAAGGAAGGCTGTCTTCACATCCATCTGGTGGATCTCAAGGTCTTTGGCGGCAGCGACAGCAAGCAGGGACCTGATGGAGGCAAACGTGACGACCGGTGCGAAAGGTCTCATCGTACTCAGAACCTGCGCGCTGTGAGAACCCTTTCGCCACGACCCTTGCCTTGTACTTGTCGATGCTATCATCTTGCTTCCGCTTCAACCTGAGCACCCACTTTGAGCCCACCACGTGAGCGTTAGCGGGTCTGTCCACCAGCACTCATGTGCTATTTTCTTCGATGGACGCAAGCTCGCTGTCCACCGCCTCCTTCCACTTGGCTGCATCGGGCCTTGCCAGCGCTTCAGCCACAGTGAGCGGCTCTCCCTGAGCCAAACAGGACCAGCTCAGTCCAGTCAAGCTTCCAGTGTCAGCGTCGTACTTTGGAGTTTGTTTTCTTTGTCGTGTGCTGTGACGTTGCATTGCTGGTGGATGTTTGCCATGCTGTTGCTCCTGTGGTGTTGGCTGTCCTGGAGTTGAATTTTCCTCTTTTGAAGAGCCACTGGCCTCCGAGCTGGTCTCAGAGGCCTCGGACGTCTCCGACTCTGTGTCGGAACTCGTCGCTGCGTCAGCCTGCGCAGCCGCTCCCCCTGGCACACCACTCTTCTTCACGGCCTGCCACACTGGCACCACTTGCCAGTTTTCAGGAGGTTGATCTCCTGACTCTAGCAGCACCAACCACTCTCCCTGTTCTGGAGCTTCCATGGGATCAAGCATCTCTTCCTTGCCTGGTTTCCTCTCGTCAAAGGTGACATCCCGGCTGGTGATGAGTCTTCTTCCTGCCAGGTCCCACAAGCAATATGTCTTGTGGGCCTTCTCATAGCCCACCATAACGAACTTTCGTGCTCTTGAATCTAGCTTGCCGGCACCCTCACCCGCCTGGACCTTTGCCCATGTGGTGCAGCCGAATACTTTCATGTGTGATGCGTCCGGCTTCTTCCCTGACCAAACTTCTTGTGGTGTCATCTGTTGCTTTCCCTTCTTCTTTCCGCGCCTGCCCAGAGCAGCCGCAGGAGTCAGGTTGACAAGATAGCATGCTGTTCTTGCCGCTTCTGCCCAGAACCGCGGTGGAAGCTTTGCATCGAAGAGCATGCTACGCACCATGCCGAGGATGGTCTGATTCATCCGTTCGGCAACACCATTGCTCTGCGGCGTGTAAGGCGTTGTGGGCTGGTGGTTGATCCCATGTTGCCGCAACCAGCCCTTGCATGCCTCGTACTCTCCGCCGTTGTCGCTCCGCGTCCCTTTGACTCTCTTTCCGGTCTGCCGCTCCACCATGGCGACAAACTCCTACAGCTTTTCTCTGACCTCTCCCTTTGTTTCGAGGAAGAAGATCCACACCTTGCGGCTGTGGTCGTCTATGAAGGTCAGAAAAAACTTGCTACCACCGTTTGATGCCGTGCGAAAGGGTCGGTGTGAATCAGGTCAAGGGCTGATTCTGCGCGGCGACCATTGCGCTCAAAGCGAGTTCGCTTGGTCTTGCCTTGGAGGCAAGGTTCACACAGGCTGCCACACTCAACCGCATCCTTCTTGCAACCATCCATGCCACGGACCAGCTGTTGTTGCTGAATGACTTGGAGCGTGCTGTTTGCAACGTGCCCAAAGCGTCT
>SZWC01014008.1:44060-56555 GCA_023375785.1 Penium margaritaceum
TCGTCGGCGCAAGCTGCTGAGCCGGCTGCACAAGCAGCTGCTTCCAGCAGCCCATACCTGATGCTGCAGCAGCCGCATGCTCCCATGCCGCACATGGTTCCGCCACATGGCATGGTCTTCCCTCCTCCACCCCAGTACTACATCCCGGTGCCTACTTTTGAGGGCCGGGTTCAGTTCTCGGCCAATATTGGCATGCCTTCACAGCCCATGTTTGTCGGGCATGTGCCAGGGCACATGCCACCTCCGTATGTTCAGCCCATGGCGTTTCCCAATGCGGCGTTGTTGCAAGCGCCTGCAGCAGCTGCTCCTGCAACAGCCGGAGTGCCGGGTGCTGCAGGTGCTGCGGCAGCAATTGCTGCTCCAGCCCATCAACATGCTGGAGCAGCAGCAGCCCAAGCGCAGGTGCCATCAGGCACAGCAAGCACACCCGTTTCTGGATCAGCATCGGCGCCCGCTGTTGCAGCAAGCGTGTCCTCCGCTCAGCAGTTGCTGTCCCAGCAGCACTCCCTGCAGCAGCAGATGGCTGCCGCAGGGGCTGCTTCGATGCCTCTCCATGTCCAGCAGTATCTACAGCTGCAGCTTCAAAGCAGTGCGCAGCTTGCTTCGAGCGCTTTCGTTGGAGCGATTCCCAACCAGACCCCTCCTGCTGCAGCAGCAGTTGCTCCAGCTCCTCCTCCTCCCCCTCCTGGCCCCCCTGTGCAGGTAGCAGGTCAGCAGCAACCCCACTCTGCTGCCACCAGCGCCGCTGCTGCTGCAGCGAACTCAAGTCCTGCCAGCGCCCCGCACGCCGCTGTTGCAGCACACATGCAGCCGTACTCATTCATGGCGCATCCCGGCGCAGCAGGATCGCCGTATCCTTACTTCTTGCAGCCACCCATGGGTCAAACACAGGTGCCTTCAGTCGCTCAGATGGCGATGCCCGTCCTGTCACAAGGAGGAGCCATGGCCTCCGTTCCACAAATGCTCAGCCAACAAGTGATCGCCGCAGCAGGAGGTCAGCCGGGTGCGTTTGTGCAGCCCATGGCGAACCATCCGGCCATGTTCCAACAGCAGTTAGGGGTTGCTGGTCAAGGAGGTGTGGGTGGGGGTGGTCCGCCGCTCATGAGCCCGGTCGCTCCTTGGTTGTTTCCGCCGTTTGCCAACCTAGCTCCATCACAGGGTAGTGGTGAGGGCAATGCAAGGCACGTTTGATGCGACATGGACATGGGGTCATGCTTGACCTCTTATTGCCCTCCACAGAGTGCAAACAGGTGCACGATGACTTCACTGCAGTTCATTGTTGCGTTGAGAACATCACCGTGTACATAGCTCTGGCTTTGCAATGGTCTTTGCCGATGCAAATACCAGTGTGTGCCACAATTCACCTTTTCGTTTCAAAGCATGAAAGATTCAGTTCAATTTTTCATGCTTGCGGATCGCTCCGTGGTGTCTCCGCAGAGATGCCGAAGTGACTTGTGATCAAGCACACTTTTCCAAGATCTACTCCACCACCTACCATGCTCGAAGGATCATCGTCACTGTCGCTGTTCTCGGCAGTAGCTCGGCGGTATCAGTAGTTGCCACCCTCATTTGCCCGCAGAAAAGTATGAACACTACACAGCCAGTTCTAATCAGCGGCTGCTAATCTCCATCTTGGTGACCGATGCTTCCTGACGGCGACTCCTGTGTAGCTGCTAGGTAACTTCCTAGACGGGCCAAGTGTGACAAGGCGAGTGAGAGTCACGGAGCGTGAGACACGCCATGGATGAGGCAAAGACTTGCCTTAGAAACTTGCAAGTTACAACAAGACAAGATAGTGGGGGGGGAGCGAGCGAGGTAAGAGCACACCGGTGAGCACTCGCCCACACCAAGCATCACGCTCGGGTGGGCTAGTGCCGCCACCCGGGGGTCGAGCCCGACCACTCGGAATATTCCGAGGGCGCTACTCACCAGTGCTCGGCCAAGACCGGCACGGTGGCCCCCTGAGGATCAGCACCCGGGACATAAGCAGCTCCCCCAAAGAACTTGAGGCAAGAAAATGAGGCGGGGCATGGCAGTGAGAGTGTACGAGCCCAACCTACGACCGCATCACAGAGTCATGAGAAAAACAAGCAATAGCCACATGTGTGTCACAGGGCAATCTTGGGTCCAGAAGATGCGTGCAGGCGTAAGTTGCTCCAGCCAGAACGGGCTCGCCTGATGCTTCCCAGGTAGGGCCGTTGCCATTTAATCTGTATATGTGTGTGCACAGTGTGGGGGGGCAAGAGGGCATAGAGTTGTGAGTGGCCAACGAACTTCAACACTCCCCCATGACCCGCAGGCAACCAACCCACACACATGAGAGGACAACAAGAGGTGATCATGAGATGTGATAGAGATGTACTAGAACCAATCAACTTGGATCATGCGGACAGACGAGACCAATGGAGTGAACAACACTTTTGAAGACGTTACGACTGAGGGCCTTAGTGAGAAATTCAACTCTCTGAGACCGTGTGTCCACCCAAGCAACCTGGACGACGCCAGCAGCGATGCACTCACGAACAAAATGGTGCTCCACATTAATGTGCTTGGTGCATGAATGATACATGCCGCTGTTTTCATCAATGGCCTTTGTGCTTTGATTGTCGCAGCGCAGAGTGATGCAATGGATGGGTACACGCAGCTGTTGCAGCAAACGACACAGCCAGACAACCTCACACGTGCCTGGACCAAGAGCAACATATTCAGCCTCAACAGTGCTGCGAGCAACACACCCTTGTTTGCCACTTTTCCAGGAGACTACAGTGCCACCGACCAGAAAGATGTAACCTGTTCGACTGCAGGCATCAGAGTCATGCGCCCAGTCACTGTCTGTGAAGCCGTCCACCACGACTGGGGGTTGCGCATGAAAGTACAGTCCAATGCGAGGGGTGGAGAGGGCGTAGCGCACTAACCGCAATGCTACCTCAAGATGACGCTCACGGCGGCACTGGGAGAATTGGGATAGGAAGTTCACAGCAAACGCCACATTAGTACGGGTGGTCGCGACGAGGTACATCAAGGAGCCAATGACACGGAGGTAATCGGTCACATCGACTGTCTCCCCCAGTGTGGACACCTCCCGAGACTTCAATAAGGACTAACCAGCGGGTGTCATGGGAGTGGACGCCGTGGGGACTGATGTGAGGAGCGGGGCGAATCGCTCCCCCAAGCTGCGTACATACGTAGCCTGATGGACGTGCAGAGTGCGACGCCCGCGGTCGCGTTCCAATTCCATGCCAAGAAAGACACGAGCCGGACCAAGATCCTTCATCTTGTATGCAGTCTGGAGTAGGGTCTTGACCGCCGTGACATATGCGGCGTCAGGAGAGGCAATGAGGAGATCGACCACGCAGATGGCAACAAGTGGCTTGGTGCGGACACTGAAGAACAACACAGGGTCCACGGCGCTCCTTTTGTACCCCCCTTTTTCAAGGGTCGACGTGATCTCTTGGTTCCAACAACGTGGGGACTGTTTCAGGCCATAGAGGGTCTTGCGCAAGCGCCATACCCGGTTTGTTCCATTTGACAAGCCGGGTGGCTGGACCATATAGATCTCCTCGTCCAACCTGCCGTGAAGGAAGGCATTGTTGACATCCATTTGCTTAAGCTCCCAGTCATGCTGAGCGACCAGACTCATGATAGCTCTGGCTGTGGTGTAGCGACCAACCGGGGCGAAGGTCTCGTCAAAGTCAACACCGGGGATCTGAGAAAAACCCTTTGTAATGAGACGAGCCTTGTACCGTTCAACTGTGTTGTCAGGGTTCAGTTTGTGACGGTAGACCCATTTGGCAGCAACTGCCTTGCAACTCGGTGGGAGGTCGACAAGTTCGTACACACCGTGCTCAGCCAGTGCATCGAGCTCAGCCTTCATGGCCTGCTCCCACAATGAGGAGTCTGAGGCCGTGCGTGCTCCCTAGACAGTTAGGGGCTCGGGAGGCAGTGGAGAGAGCCCAGCAGTAGCAAAGCACAATGCAATATACCCAGCTACAGATGAGGAGAGAGCTGAGTGAAACTCCTCCTCGACAAGAGAGTAGCCGAGTGCAGTGCTAGGGTGCATGACTGACGCTGCAGTGGACAGAGCAGAGGTGGCAAGGCCAAGGGCACGGAGACCAGGGTCACCAGAGACAACGGGTTGAGATTGGGATGGAAGTGCCTGGAGACGCCCGCCACGAGTGTAGGGTGACACTGGTGGGATGGACGAGAAATGCATAGAGGAGGAAGGAGAAGCAGGGCGCGGCTGCACAGATGGGGGTGGTTCCTCCACAGAGTCAGACGGATTGGAGAGAGCCAATGGCGAGGACACGGCACAAGGTGTAGGAATAGAGGACGAGGCCGCGGGTGCAGGAGAGACAGAGGGCTCAAGAGAGACAGCATCCGGAGAGTTAGGAGACTGACGGGGAGGAGGCGAGGTCAAAGGAGCAGTGGACGTTGAGAGAGAGGAAGAAAGTGAGGGAGACGAGGGCAAGGCAGAACTCCGCTCTGGAAATGAGGCGACAAAGGGTGGCGAGGGACGCCCAGAGGGGAGAACAGGAGGCCGAGAGGGCAGAGGACCACCCCCACCCCGAGAGGGCGGAGAGAGTGACCTACCAAAGCGGGGAGAGCCACGCTCAAACAAGTGTTCAAAGAAGAGAGCGTCACGAGACTTGATGACACGACAACGGGAGGGGTCCCAGAAGCGCCCCGCTTTGGAGAAACGAGAGACGCCCAGAAAGAAGCAAAGCCAACCACGAGGAGATAGTTTACCAACACGTTGGTCCGAGGGGACCCACACCGAGGCAAGACACCCCCAGACGCGTGCAATCCGGAGGTGAGCACGCTGACCAGTCCAGCGTTCAAAGGGAGTGACATAATGAGGAAGGGGGCCATGAGGGACACGGTTCTAGACCCAAGTCATGTAGGACATGGCCTCAAAGGCAAAGAGAGGGGATTGCCCAGAGGAAGAGAAAAGAGGGCGAACACCATCAGCGAGGGTGCGGTTCCAGCGTTCAGAGACACCATTCTGCTAGGGGGTGTAGGGGGTAGAGGATTCAAGCCGAACACCACGCAATTCAAGGAAGCAAGAGATGGGGCCAATGAACTCACCCCCGTGGTCGCTGCGAAACAAGCGCAAGGGCTTGAGACAAGCACGCTCGACTTGCGGGAGCTAGGACTCAAGGACATCAGTGACATCACTTTTGTGGCAAAGGGCAAAGACCAAACGGTAACGAGAGAAATTGTCGGTCAAGCACGGGTGATAACGGCCGAGGCCGCCAAGGAAGTCATGGGGCAACGGACCCATGACATCAGCGCGGACCAGATCAAGAAGGCGAGAGGTAGTGGACTCAAAGGTGGAGAAACGGGAACGGTGCATTTTCCCACTGGCGTAGTCAAGACAACTGGACGTGTAGGGTGGAGCAAACGTGGTAGGGTCAAGGCCAAGGGCAAGCCGAAGGCGAAGAAGGCACTGGATGGTGGCAGTGTGAATATGGCAGAGGCGATGGTGCAGGAGGTTGGCGTGTTTGGGGGATAGGGACAGAGCGACGTGAACAAGAGCAGAAGCAGTGGAAGACGAGGGCAACGTGAGCAAAACACGGAGCAGGCGATCACACCGCACGCCACGAAGAACAACACCGCCAGACGAGCGCAGAGAGATAGAGGCAAGGCCACGGCTGGAGGAGAGGTCCATGCCCTGGTCGTCAAGGGTGGTCACAGAGAGAAGGCTGACTTCAAGATGAGGTACGTACAACACATCAGGAAGGTAGACGATTCCACGAGGACCAACAAAACGGACAACACCAACACCTTGAAACAGGGAGCAGCTGGCCGAAGCCTATGCGCACGAAGCGAACGGACTGAACGGGACCAAGTGACACGAAGGAGGAACAGTAGGAGGTCATGTGATGTGTGGCCCCTGATTCAATGATCCAGAAGCTAGGCTAGGCACAAGTGGAGGGAAGGACAAGACAGACAGTGACAGTGCCACAGGCAGAGAGGAAGGACAAACAACCAAGACGAGTGGGAAACGTATGCGACTGCCAATCTTCAATCCAGGCACGATCATCAGGTAAGTCCCCTTGAACTCAACCAGAGGAGGCACCACGGAGAGTTACCTCGGACTCACAGACATACACAAGGGACTGGCCACTCACACTCTCACCTCCCTCAGAGCGAAGGTGAAGGAGTTCCGCCAGCCGACGCTCAAGGGTGTGCTCTTCGTCACAACGATCAGAGGAGTGCTCCGAGGAACGGTCGGAGGAGCGGTCAGAGAAGTGCCCGTCATCACGAGTCCAGTGGGGCAATTGGTAGTGAGAGGACGGGGGGCCGTAGTATGGAGGGTCAGATGGAGGAGGAATCGAGCCCCAGGGGCTAGGAGCTGGAGGTGTCGGTTGAAGGGGAGCAAGCATGGTGGAAACTGCCGAGGCGTTGGGCGAGGATGAGGAAGACGCGACTGTCACGGCAGCAGCAGCGCAGGAAGCGGCGACATCGGTGCGGGTCTAGTGGGCACACATGGAGGAGGCCAGGCGTGCATCGTCACGAGGGGCAGGGCATTTTGGTGCAGAGTGACCGGAGGCGCCACAATTCCAGCAGGTGACCTCAGCCGTAGTGGGGGCTGCGTTCTTGCCACCACGGCCGCCCCCACGGCCGCCACCACGACCAGAACCACCAGTCCCTCCCCGATAGGCACCCTGAGTGGAGTACGTTGTAGCCTACGAAGAGGAGGATGAAGAGGAAGCTATGGCAGAGGAGGAAGAGGAGGAGGTGGTGACAGCAACCAGTGTAGCACGGTGCATGCGCTTGTTCTGCAAGGCGTTCCACCTGTCGGTGAGACGCGAGGCAGTGAAGTCAAAGAGGGGGCCGATTCCGGACGAGGAAACAGCAACAACAGGTGGAGAGGCAAGGTGCTCGAGTTCTGCCTGAGAGACGTGAAGATACAAGTTAGACAGCTCTGGAATGAGGCTAGCAACTATGAACAAGCAGGCTTAGAGGGGGCCGGGGGCGGCCCTCCCAAGGTCCCGTTGCAAGCGCAGACTGCGCGTCCAATAATCATCTGCCGTCTCATCCGCTCGCATCTGCAAGGTGTTGAACTGGACAGTGAGTGCACTCTGGGCAGCGTGCCCAGTCACTGTTTTGCGGTGGCGGATGAGATCGTAAGCGCCAACGGGATCAACAGGGGTGCCGCGGGAAGGATCTGCGTTGTACGTGCTAATGTCATCCAAGAGATTCTCGGGGCCTGCATTGATGAGTGCCCACACAGCGTGAGCAGCCTCTGCAGGCTGTGGTACAAACGACGGCTTGGTAGGAGAGTACTACTCCCAAAGGAGTTCACCCTGGGCCCATGCACTGAAGCGGGTCTCCCAGGATGTGAATGTGAGCTTAGGCATGAACTGTGGTGGTGGCGTTTTAAAGTCTTTCTGCCAAGCTGGGAGCAGAGCACAGGCAAGGGCTGCTGCTCAGAGAGAGGGAGAGGAGTTTGCAACAGCACCACCAGGAGGAGCGGACGAGTCTGCCGAGACTGAATTTCTGGTAGGAACTACTGCAGCGAAGGCTGGAATGGCACGCAGCCGCTCAATGACTAATGTAGCTACTGTGGCTGGTAGCTCGTGTTGTGCTTCTTGCCCTTGATGAAGCTCATCCTCAACTCTGCGACGCTCCGCTTGCGCCTCACAAAGAGCGGCCTGAAGGGCCTCTATAATCTCCTCCGGTCCGGGCATGATGAGAGAAAGGGACCAGGAATGCAGGTGAAATGAAAAAGAGAGTGCAAGGATGTGCAAAGTGTCAATAGTGAATGCAGTGCTCACCGAGCTAGTGACGTGGAAGAAGAGTGAAGAGCAGCGGGACAACAGCTACAGCTAAGGAGAATAAGACCGCAACCCACCTTGCGACTGGCACGGTGAGACACAAGAGTCCCGAAGCAGTGGCGCTAGCAACTGTAGCTAAGGCAGATGCCACCAGAATGCCGGTGGTGATGTGTGGTGTGGCATCGCGAGGAGCACCAGTGGGCGTCAGCACTGCTGAGGTGGTGGATGCTCGAATGGAACAGATGACGTTGGAAGTAGCGTCTGCTGTTGTGGAGGCTGTCGTGGCAACAGATGTTGCTGTTGCTATGATCTGGGTGGCAATATTTGCAACAACAGTTGCAAGCAGAGTGAGAGAGGCAGCTGTCAATGCGTATGCCTTAGCCGCCCGGCCAACGGCCATCTGTGTGGGAGCACGGCAAGCCCTAGCCTTGGCTGCGAAGGTGGCTGCGGCACCAACAGCTATGTCAAGGACAGCGCCTGCATAGGGAGAACGGGGATGACGCCGAACACCTCGGGTGCTGTGGATGTCTTGGTAGATCCTGCTACATGAGGAGGAGAGGCAGGAGTAGGTGCTGCTGCAGGTTCAGTAGGTTGGGAGCTACGAGGAGGTTGTATCCTTGCTAACAGCGGTGGTGACGGTGGGAGGTTGTCTGTGAAGTAGACCTGACAATGTATCTCCTCCCGTTCGCGTTTGGTTGCAGCGTCAATGTCCTCTTGCCAGTACGTGTGATCCAGCATACGCACCCACAGAGGGGTGTTGTCGTCATCAGCCAGTGTAAAGGCTGAACAGGCTGCTGTCGCAGCCGAGAAGGACGCACCAAGCGTCCCACACGCCGGGCCGTGATACGGCTTCGTGGGCGTAGTGTGATGTGGGGAGGCCCAAGAGGGCCGTCACTTATCGCTGCGGTTAATGACTGCGACACGGCTGCTGCATATCAGGTATGCGGCCGGCGCACCAGCTTTGAAGAGAGTAGCTGCTAGAAGAGAGCAGCCAACAGCAGCCGCAAACACAGTAGAGAGCGGTGAGCAGTCAAGAGCACCCAAGGGCAGAAGAGGGAGAGGCCAAGAGCAGCAAGGAGAGCGCAGGGTGCTGCTGTGAGGTGGACGCCCACAGGGTGAAGTCTCGATCCCACTAGGAGAGGAGGCGGCGCACAAAATGGCGCTCGTAGGTGTGAATGATGGTGACTTAGAGCTGCTGCGGAAGGATCGAGAACGCGTGCAGTAACAACCCTAGGTGTTGCTGCGAGGTGCCGAAGAGTCCACTAGCTGCGCAGATACGCTACTGAGGTGCCGAAGAGTCGGCCATGGGCCGAGAGAGCCGCGAGTGTGAGTGTTGCACTGAGGATAATGGACCAGGATCGACGAGGTGTGGAAGCTGATCTTCACTGCTCTAATACCAGTAGTTGCTAGGTAACTTCCTAGATGGGCCAAGTGTGACAAGGCGAGTGAAGGTCACAGAGCGTGAGACACGCCATGGATGCGGCAACGACTTGCCTTAGAAACTTGCAAGTTACAACGAGACAAGATAGTGGGGGGGAGCGAGCGAGGTAAGAGCACACCGGTGAGCACTCACCCACACCAAGCATCACGCTCGGGTGGGCTAGTGCCACCACCCGAGGTTCAAGCCCGACCACTCGGAATATTCCAAGGGCGGCTACTCACCAGTGCTCGGCCAAGACCGGCACGGTGGCCCCCTAAGGATCAGCACCCGGGACATAAGCAGCTCCCCCAAAGAACTTAAGCCAAGAAAATGAGGCAGGGCACGGCAGTGAGAGTGTACGAGCCCAACCTACGATCGTATCACAGAGTCATGAGAAAAACAAGCAATAGCCACATGTATGCCACAGGGAATATTGGGTCCAGAAGATGCGTGCAGGCGTAAGAGGCTCTAGCCAGAACGGGCTCACCTGATGCTTCCCAGGTAGGGCCATTGTCACTTAATCTATACATGTGTGTGCACAGTGTGGGGGGGCAAGAGGGCATAGAGTTGTGAGTGGCCAACGAACTTCAACATCCTGTCGGTCTTGGCATAACTGTTGCTGATCTCAACATGAACGGAACTACAGCTGGCGCCTGCAGCAGCAACAGCCCTTGCCACTCTTGGCATTGGCCCATCTCAGCAAAAGCCACAGCCGACGTGGACAGTGGCACCAGATTGGTTTGACCTTAGCTAGCAGTGGTCGCTGCTCTCAACGACAGCTGCCCTTGGCAACCACTGCCAATCTCGGGTACAACACTCCCTGTGGAATGTTTGTATGGCATCCGCCACAACAGAAGGAGCTGAAGCACATCGCCACAACCATTAGTACTTGGCAGCGATAGCAATGTTAGGAGTGATAACAACATCTCCGGTAATCTCCCGCCTCTGCTTGTTGGGGAACGCCATAGTAAGCATGGCAGTGGCAACAAAAGCAACACCAAGAGTACCTGTGGCATTGTGCCGAAGCTTGCTCGTAGCATGTAGCGTTGGCTGCCAGTAATAGCAATGAACGAGGGAATAGAGAAAACCCCCTAAACAATATGCTATGTGAGGGGGAACGTTGTGTAGAACACAAGGTGGCGTTCGGTGCTTCTGAAAGGTGGAGAGACAACAAAGATATGCGTTGAGACATAAAATCATGTTACCAAACACACAAGTGTGTAGGTCTTCTCTCAATCACATGCATGCAACAAATCACACAAGTCCAACCAACCAGTGAAAACAGACTAACCCAGCTGCAAGCTTCAAATCACAGGTGGCGAGAACCCGACAAGCGTACGAGTTCCTTGGTTGCCCAAATGGCAAACCGAAAGAAGCACCAGGTGCAAAAACACCTCTATGCAAAACTCTATGCATCTGAATCATGAACGAGCAAGCATAGCGCCACTGAGAAAATGGACCCCGAGAGGTGGTCACCGAGAAAACTCTGGAGAGCACGTGAGGGCGAGCCAGTTGGTGCTGATGCTATCAAAGTATCATCACCAATAATGAAGGCAGTAGAGACAGCATGTGCTCCCACGCTCTTACGACCCCAGTTCCATACTAAAGTGACAGCAATAACAATTTGAACAGGAGCTTTGGGATTTTCCCACATTTGTTTGCAGCCGACAGCGGTGCGAAAAAAATGAGCATCACAACTAGCCTCAATGTTGTGCCAAAACTTACTGTTAGGTTAAGGCGTTTGTAGCAGTTTCATCAGCTACAAAAGCTCTTACTGTTGGTGTGTGTGGCTTCCACCCGTCACGAGCAACGGCCGGGAGAGCAGCGGTATAGGAGAGCGTGACGACATGGTCCCCGATGCGGATGTCGGAGACATCGGCACATCGGCAGGTGGTGGACCACCCATTCGGAGCTGACCGACGACTACCCCTGCGTCGTGGATGTTGTCCCGAACCTCCAGCAGTTTTTCTGCAGCCTATCCTTGATGCGGACGTAGCTGGCGCCGGAGCACCAACGAGTGGTGGCTCCATCCACCAGCAGCTACCAGAGAGCTGCCACGACGCCCAGGGTGCTTGCCGGAGTGCTTTGCGGTTTTTTTACAGACGCTAGAGTTTTCTCGGTGGATTGGCTCTTGAGCTCGATTTGCATGTTTTGCATTGTTTGTCCACCAATCGGTGCCGGACTTATGCGTGTGACCAGTCGTAGCATCCGGCTCAAGATTTTGCATCTCTAGGTTCATACGACATAGCGTTCTGATTTGTCTGCATAGAGTTACGGCCAAAACAATGTTTTTGGGCCGGTTTTAAGATAGACCTTGCACTATCGCCTGCGACACCCGTCATGCACCGCGGCAGGTACTTATGCTGTGGACTTGTCATATGTTATCTCTCTCTGCAATTCTATTCAGATTTGAGCTTTTTGACACTCTGTACGTGTCCCTACCCAGACCCTTGCAGTTTTTGCCTCTGACTTGTGACCGTTGTCACAAGCTGACCTAGCGCTTATGCCTAGTGTCGCGGCAACTGGTTAGGAAGGTTCCTAGAAGTTTCTCATGGTATCAGAGCAAACGAGCCACAGCTTGTTGTGCTGTGTAGCAGAGACGCAACAGCAGCAGCAGCAGCAGCAGTGTGGCAGCAGCGGCAGCCACCCATAGCACCAGCAGCAGATCCTGGAGGGACCCACCAGGACTACGTTGCAGCGGAGCAATGGAGGTAGCGGAGACAATGGCGGCAGCTGCAATTAACAGTGGTCGTAGCAGCAATAAGCTGCTGGAAGCACCTGCGGTGATAGCGGCTACGAGTAGCACCCACTACAGTAGTAGCACCGAGTGGTAGCAGTAGTTGTGTCTGGCTACCGGTGTGTATACACACCAAAAAAAGGAGGAGAAGTAGCTCGTAGGTGAAGCAGCAGCTTGCGGTAGCTGCGACTACGAGCAGTGGCAGCACGCAGTAGCAGCAACAACTTGTGGTAGCGGCGGCGGGCAGCAGCCGCAGCACTTGCAGCGACGGCGATCAGCTGCAATGGCAGCTACAGCAGGTGGCAGTAGCAATCAGCAGCAGCATCTCGCGCAGCAATGACAGCCGCAGCAACAGCAACCACTACTACTACTTGCTCACCCCGCAAAGTTGCATAGCAGCTTTGCGTTGCGAGCAAGCAGCGCAAAGGTGCTTACTCGCAGCGAGCGAGCTCGCTTGACAGGCTCGCCGAGCGAGCTCGCTCGACGGGCTCGCTGGAAGCGAGGGTCGAGCCAGACCAAAAAAAGGGGAGGGGGAGAGGAGAGAGGGGGGGGGGGGC
>SZWC01014009.1:22513-37437 GCA_023375785.1 Penium margaritaceum
CCGCACATCAAGCCAGTCCCAATTTCACCTATCCTGGCTCATGAGCGCTAGCGCATTGAGGACAAGGTGGCATTGTACGAAACAAGAGCCGAGAGAGAGGAGTGGTCACGTATCTACCGGCAGGATCCAATATACTACTGTGGTGAGGAGTTTGACCCTACAGAGTGGTATGAGAGGGAGGCTGAGACGCACTGCCTGTCTGCTTCAGACGACACTCCCTTTGCCATAGAACGTGCCGGCCACGGCCGCCCAACGAGATCGACGTACACTAAAATCACCTGAAACCCCACCCATTGTCCGTATAACATGACTGCAAAGTTCACGCACTCCCCTTGGTGGAGAATCACAGCCAGACACAGATGTAGTGCACAGGTCATCCACTCGTTGCTCTCAGTCCACGCCTGCTACTATTGGGTGAGAGTTGTCTTCATCTCCTCCATCTGACATTGTCTTTGTTTTGGAGGAAGCACTGGTCTCTAGTGCAGCGGTCTCCTCCACATTTGCTGCCACGGCACGGGCAGCTCATGCACCTGCTATCACAGCTGCTGGCAGAGCTACTGAGACATACACTACTGCCACAATTGATCAGGGGCCTCTTGCAACAGCAATATTCAATGTCGCTACTCAGGTTGCTGTAGTAGCAGACTCGGTGGCATCAGCGGCTGCAGCCACCGCCGCCGCACTCTCCAGTGATGTGTCCTCCATCCACATATCTATGTTCAAGGCCCTCTCTATCTCATCAGTATCAAGGATCAAGTCCCACATTCTCATGCTTATTTCCACGGCTGCAGCTGCCTCCGCCCTTTTTGCCGCTGCCCTCACTAGAGCAGCCTGGCTTCTTGTGTCTCTTTCATCTACTAGGCAGTCATTTCGAGGTCAGCTGCAGCTGCATTTCCCCCACAGTTCTCAATCCGCTGCTTGGCCTGGTGTGATCTCTCTCTCTCCCTCTCTATTGCTTGTGCCTTGGCTCTGTTTTGGCTGTTTATGTGTCCAGGGTTGTTTCTTTGTAGCACAGTTGTCAGCTGATGCCCTCTCATTCTTCCCATGCCCACTGGGGCAAGGGAAACAATTTTCCCTTCCCGAATTTTTTTCAGCAGGATAACATTGCACAATCATGCCAATTGATAATGAGCAGTACGCAGCGTTGCAAGCCACGATGCAGCGCAAATGCACTGCCCTTTAAACAGCTTACATTACAGGATGGGTTTTGTCGTGGCCAAGATAACCAAGTCACATTTGCTGGCCATATCGCTGACATGGTTCTCAACTGCTTGTATTCCACATTGCGCACCATCCCTTCTCCATCCACTACTGCTAGCGTCACTGTTGCATTCTCTACCTCTCCCACTTCTGCATCCCCCACATCTGGTGCTGTCCAATTTGATTCTCTTGCTGTTGCTGCTGAAGCTAGCACAGCAGCTGCCAAAGCCCTTGTATGTCCCTCGCAGCATCAAAGCGACTTCAACACGTTGCCACCTCACTTCATGTCCAATCTCTCGTCCTGGGAAATATGCTTCAGCATGTAGGCCCAGGGCGAGCAGCTCTGGGAGTAATACCATGCTCCAAATCCGTCTGCAAGACCTCCCTTTGTGCCTGTTGAGTCAAAGGCAGCCAGAGCTGTTTGTGTCCTCATCAAAGGGGGGCCTGACGATCTCACTGACGAGATCGGCACTTACAACACTAACACCGCATACCACATGCCTGCTAACCTAGTCACTGCCTATGTGTTCATCAAACGCCGCACTACAATGACAGGTCATGCAGCGCAGAGCATGCTCACTATCCAGTTCAACACACTGTCCATGCGCGCTGACAAGACAGCTGATGCCTACTGGGTAGTCTCCGACTCCTGTGCGACCTTGGCAAGGCTACCCCTGGCCAGATCTCCGCCATTCTCTCCATCCTCAATGGCCTCATCTGCGAACTCTCTGAAATTTTTTAGGGTTTAAGGCATCTGAGCTTGAGTTCCTGGCCATTAAGCTCATTCCTGATGATGCCCCACCGGGCATTGGGGCTCTTTGGGAGTTCACAGCCCAGCATCTTACTTATTGGTGGATCACCTTGCAAAACGGACAACTTCACCGTACTACTATCGCAACATGTGCAATGGCGCACTCTTTACCAGCCACTTCCGCCACTTTTGCCTCCATGTCATCCTCTTCATCCACCTCACCATTGGCCACTTCTTGAGCTACAGAGGGTGTTGTTTTCGGTTGCGGAAAGGAGAAGGAGAATTCAGGTGGAAGGCACTCTGGTGGACAAGGTGGCCGAGGCAGGGATAGGTCCTCTCACCTCTTTGCTTCTTCATCCTCCTATTGCATCCTCACATGCTGGAGCTGTGGCATTGTTGGGCACGCTGCACTGAAGTGTCCCTCTCCTCCGGATGATGCACACCTTGCCTCTGCCATACGTGCTCACTGGGCACGTTCCTCCATTAGTGGCAGTACCTGCACCTGGGCTTCTCCAGTGACTGCCCCTGCCAGCCCCAGTCCACCTCTTGCAGTTGCTACCTTTAGCACCGCCGCTGCACCACCCCCTCGTTCTTACCCTTGGGGGTGACCTCCCATGTTTGGGGGACCCACCTTCTACAGGTACCCCACTTTCCCGTATGCTCCTCCTCCATGGGCCTTTTTCTGACTACTTCCAACAACGTCAACCCTCCAGGATTGTCATCACTCCTTACTCGTCAGATGACACTTGTCAGCTGGACTCAGCCCTCTCTCATGTTGTTCTGTTCATATTGAGGTATGCAGTCATTTGCATGTTCAGTTGGTGTTTATGGTAGTCTGCCTATTGATGTTCCCTGCATTGAGCAGTATCAGTTCGTTTGTTTCGCAAGGTGTCTTACTGCTTGTGGCCAGCAACTCACATCCATTCCTGCACTCGTGGCTGTCAGTCCTTTCCCCTTGTATGTCCGTTTCTCAGAATGTTTCTGGATCCTTGGCCGCAGAGCGACTCACCACATGACATCTTGTTTCTCCCTTCGTCTCTTTTGCTCCCGTTGGCTCTCTTTGCTTCATTCGCACCAGCTCAGGCCAGCTGTTGCCAGTTCAGGGTGTCGGTATAGTTCACTTTGTGGGACCTGGGGGCAGCTCTTTCTGCTTGATGTGCTATATGTGCCTTCTTTTGAGCTCAGTCTTTTCTCTATTATGACTCTTAACGACCAGGAAATGGAATTCTCCTCCAGCCGCAGCATTACATTTGAGTCTCATCGCACCTCTGGATGTGTGTTACTTCGTGGTACTCGCTGTTATTGTCTTTTCCGCGTGCCTTATTTTGCACCCGCCCCTGCCACAGCTTCTCTTGTCTGTTTCTTGCACTCTCCCTCCCCCACACACACACAGCTCTTGCACCGTCACCTTTACCACTTTCAAACTCACAACATTGACAGCTTCCTTTGCCACCAGCCTGCTCATGGCCTCAATGCGTCTTCATTTCCAACTCCCTACATTGCTGAATGTCTTTACTGTGCTCAGGGGAAAATGCACCGGTCTCCCTTCTCCACTTTTGACAATCGTACTTCCCACCCACTTGACCTTTTGCATGCTGATGTCATAGGCCCACATCCTCATGACACCCTGGGTGGTGTTGACCACTTTTTCCTCTGCCTCAGCAATTACTACTCTCCCATGCACTGAGTGTTTTCTCTTTGTCAAAAACATGATGTTTGTTCCTCTCTTGAGTCGTGGCTTTCAGAAGCTGAACTCGCCTATAGTCACCACCTTTGTACCTTCGGTTGTGACCGCGATTCATCGCCCATTTCTTGACTTCACAAAATAAGTGCATGGAGCTCTCTGTCCTTACCCACCCCAACAAAACAGTATCTCCAAACACTAGAACCACACAGTTGGTGACGTTGTCCGCAGTCTCCTTGCTGCCTCCCACCTGCCCCCTCTCTTCTTGTTCGAGGCCATGCCATACATGGCAGGGGTCGTGAACAGTGTCCCCCACAGCCTGCTTCCTAGCCATGTCACTCCATTCAAACTTTGATTCGGTCATCCTGCTGACCTGCATGTTGCTCGTGTCTGGGGCTGTGTCACCACTGTCTGACTCCCAGAAAACTTCTGTGATAGAAAAATCGTGTCTCATGCTTGTCTCTACATGTTCTTAGGTGTCTTGGCCCTGTCCAAGGCCTCGGACTTCTGGGAGTCTAACCGTTGTTGCACCGTTGAGTCGCGGGATGCCTTCTTCTTTGAGGACGTCTTCCTTCCTAACTTGTCCCGTGTTGCTCCCTCCTCTTCCCTTGCCTCGCTCCATTCGCTTGGAGGATGGTTTTGTGCCGGTCTCTGGTCTAGGGGGTACTCCTCTCACTACAGGTACTACATAATCTTACTCCTCTCTACAGTCATCTTCAGAGTCGCCTCCACAATTGACCCCACAATCATCTCCACATTCATCTCTCCAGTCATCTCCAAAGTCCTCTCCACAGTCCTCTCCACAATCGTCACCAGGCGACTCCATTGGAGGTGATTTGCAGAGTCCTTCTAGCTCTCCGCCAGTCATACCCGCGCCAGTGTTCGCACGTACAGGTGATTGTACACAGTCGCGGACTCACTTGTCCCCTGGCTCATTTTCTATGCCAGAGCAACCTACGGCCGCATGTGCGGACATCGTTGAGCCACATCCTATGTCTCAGACATATGTTGTCACTCCTCAGCTATAGACACATGGAGGTAGCCTCTGTTCACTACCTCAACTTTCAGTCACCCAGCCTTCCTAGTGCCAATCATGTGCTAGTGCATCATCCTCTGTGGCTAGGTCATCTGCCAAATCCACCGGCCTCAATGCACTTTGTCCTGCTTTCAGTGTTGGCCATCCCAGCTGATGTATTGGATACGCTCTTTTCGTACACGAGTTTCACATTTCTCTCAAGGTTTCTCTTGCAGGCTATGTTGTTGCATGCTTCGTCGCCAGTGGACTTCCCACACTTCCACCAGAGCCCACCACAGTACAACATGTTCATGAGGCAGCTAATTCCAAACTCTGGGAGAAGGCGATGCAGGAGGAGTTGGACGCACTCAAGGAACATGATGTCCTTGTGATCGTTAACCTTCCAGCTGGCTGCAAGGCAGTCTCCTCTGTTGGAGTGATACTCCTCACCATGGCAGGAGTGACTCCAAAACGGAATAGCAAATTACAAGCCCAAGTGGCTTAGTGGCTAATGGTGTCTACCTCTAGAGGCAGGGGCCCTGGTTCAAGTCCCACAAGATGAATTTCTGCCCTGCCTCAAAAGAGGTGGAAAACATGTGCCAGGAAGCTAGCTCAACTTCTAGAGTTCCTCTCTGAGCTTCTAGAAGGCTACATGAGGGTCCAAGAAGGTAGCACACCTTCTAGAAGAGGTAGTTTGGTCTACAAGGCATCTAGAGGTACCCTGGTCTTCCGGATACCTTCCTACCTACTAGAATCAAACTGAGGGATCTGTTGAAAGATTGCCCCTCCGCATACCCAAGTGCGGCGCCGGGAGGCGCTGACGAGCCGCCAGAAAGTAGAAACTTGCGGATCTGGCGGATCTGGCGGATCGGTGCATCTGGCGACTCAAAAACTGCTCGGATCCAAAAATAGAGGATTGCCCCATAAAGTTGATAAGTTGTTGAATCCGGTGGAAGTTGTTTCGCCAAAATCGGACAAGTATCGAGGGACATATGGCTTTCCAAAGTTGGGGTATGCGCAGCGGCTCTGGGAGCCGGCTGTAACTCGAAGTCCGGTCGATAATCGACCGGACCGAGTAACAAAAATACCATCTGGAGAAATTGCACCGATAGGCCTGCCGAGGCGTCCGGTGGATGATCCGCCTGATCAGGTGGATCATCCACCGGATCCAGTAGTGCAAGTTGTTACTGAGGGACTTAGCCAAAAACCTGGCTCGACGTCCGAAACTCAGTAGTACGTTTTCTTACTCGGGGACTAAGTCAAAATTCTGACTGCAGGTCCACGGACAGGTTTCGAAACCTCGTCACACCCCATCGTCAAACACGACCCAAAAGTCGGTAGGGTACATGGAAACAGTGTAGGGGACCCCCACACCATGTGCAATGGGATATGCGCCTTGGGAAGGGCGCTTCGCATGTAAACGAAGGCGCCACGGCGAGTGGCGGCGTCAGGCTTCTGTGGTGGGTGAGACCTGCGCTTTGGCAATCATGACTTCGGCTACGCTTGACCAAATCGCACACAGTTTGGTGCATTGGAGAGCTCATGACTAGCTCTTGTCCATGTTCGAAAACAAACGCAAAACGATGTTATTGCCTTTGCAAACTGACAGTCTCTAAATTCCTACTCACATGGCGTGAGGCGACGAGAAAGCTCACTCTTAGTCTCAGATTCGCCCAAAACCAGTAGACGTGAACCAATAGAGTCTATCAGACCAACTTCAGGACCGTATCCATGCGGATTCCATCCTGACAAAGGGTTATGGGCCCACAGGTCTGATACCCTCCAACGTTCACGTCTTCTGCAACGCACGGGATTGTCATCTTGGACGTCGCCGTGAAGTTCTGAGAACTCGTCGGAGTAGCAGCTGCGCACATGGCGCAGAAGGAGACGTAGTCCATTCAAAAGTATGCGGGCGGCCCGGGCTTCGGGCTATGGAGGTGGCAGTTCGAACTACACCTCTCGCATAAGGGGCTGTTGGATGTCATGTTGGGAAAGGAGGTGCTCACAGAGGCGACTGCTACAGACGCAGAGAAGCAGGCCTTTGAAAAGAAGAACACGAAGGCGCTCATGCTCCTGGTGTCCGGGACGGCCGAGTCACAGTGGGGCCACTTCCAAGGCTGCAAGCTAGCAGCCGAAGCTTGGAAAAAGCTCTGCGCCATCCACCAACCAAAGTCGCTGGCAAACAAAATCTTCGCAATGAAGCGACTCCTTACGGTGAGAATCGAGGAGGGAGATGATGTCATCTCCGCCATGCAGCAGATCAAGTCGCTCACCTCGCAATGCAATGACGTGGGGTGGAAGATCGACACGCAGCTACAGGCGATGGCTCTCCTCATGGCCCTACTTGACAGTTGGGGCCTACTCATCACTGTCCTTGGAGGATAGTCGGAGGACAAGCTCACCTATGGCGTGGTCGCAGAGTACATTTGCAACAAAGTGCAACGATGGAGCTGCGGGGAGTCCTCGTCTTCCTTATCAGCCCTTGTCACCAAAATGTGGGGCGGCGGAAGTGGGGGCCGAGGAAGTGGCGGAAAGGGCGGCGGCAAGAAGGGCGCCAAGAAAGGTGCGTGCCGTAATTGCGGCAAAGAGGGCCATTGGGCCCGTGAGTGCCCGGAGGAGGTGAAGATCGGCGGCAAAAACAGCAAGGGCAGGTCGCTCCTCAACGGCAACAAGAACCACTTCCTCGAGAAGGCCAACAGGCGGTGCCTAGATTCCGGGGCCGAGGAGCACACCCAAGTTGAGAAGGTGGGGTTCGTCACCTACGAGAAGTCCTCCAAGTCAATGGTGGTCACAAAGTTGAGCCGGCGGCCGGCCAAGGCGACGTGGAGGTGGAAATCATGGTGGGCGATAAGAAGTAGTTGTGCACAATCCGTGATGTACAGCACGTCCCTGGCCTAGCTGACATCCTGAGTGTTAGCCACTTGACGGACAAGGGATATGAGGTACTCTTCCGCAGGAAAGGCGCAGTGGTGCGCATCGACGGTGACGGTGAGGTCGTGCTGGAGGCGAAGCGCGAGGGCGGTCACTACATCGTGGAGACCAAGGTGGTCCCCGCGGCATCCAACGCAACAGATTCGCAGAATCGTGCTGTCAACATAGCCAAGGGAGGAAGCGCTGATCTGGAGCTCTGGCACCGACGGTTGGGGCATTCGGGGCCCGCAACTGTTAAGGAGATGGCGAAGCGCAACATGGTGCGTGGCCTCGTCATCAACGGTGCAAACGCGGCAGCAGACGCAACAGCGCACAAAAAGTGCAAGCCTTGCATTTTGGGCAAGGCGCGGCGCAAGCCATTCAATGAGAATGAGGCTCGCGCAAAGGACCTGCTGAAGGTCGTGCACAGCGATGTGTGCGGACCGTTCAAAATGCCGTCAAACAGCAGCTTGAGATACTTCGTCACCTTCATTGATGACTGTAACAGAAAACTCTACGTGTACTTCATGAAGCCGAAAGGCAAGGTCCTGGACCGACTAAAGGAGTACGATGCAGCGGTGGAGAGGTAGACTGGCCGGAAGGTCAGAGTGCTACGCAGGGAAAATGGCGGAGAGTACGTGGGCTGCAGCGGGTGGATGAAGCAGCAGGGCATCAAGTGGGAACCCACTACGCCATACTCGCCACAGTCCAACGGAGTGGCACAGCGGACGAACCAGACGCTGCCCAACATCGTGTAGACCATGCTTGTGGATGCGAGGTTGTCGCGAGGACTCTCGGCAGAGGCTGTGCATCCAGCGAGCTACACCATCAACCTCACCCCAATAGCGGTGCTGAAGGGCAAGGGCGGTTGGAAGACGCCGTAGGAGGTTTGGAGCAGGCGAAAGCCAAACGCGGCACACCTGAAGGTGTTTGGGTGCAAGGCGCACGCGATGGTGCAGGCGGCGCAACGACGGGACAGTAAGCTGGAACCGCGGGCGAAGCCATGCTTGTTCCTTGGCTACGAGAGCACACGAAAGGCGTATCGGCTCTGGGACCCGCGCACACAAGAGATCATCCGCAGCCGTGACGTTGAGTTTGACGAGCAGCACAGCTTCAGCAGCAGCAGCAACGACATGAGCGTCGGGAACACTCCAAAACAGGGGGAGTGGTTCCAGCTCCTTGACTACGAGGAGGAGCCGGCGGACGCGGAGGTCTATGATGCGGCATCGGAGCGCGGCGGTGTAGCAGGTGCAGCAGCCAATGCGTCAGACTCCGACGATGATGCAGCTGGGCTCGAGATCCGGCGGAATGATCCGTCGAAGGAGGCACCGCGGGTGCCAAAGCGCGCACTCCCTGCAGAGTTCGCATCGGGCGTTGGAAAAAAATACTCCGGACGCACCGTCCTTCCAGGTGATGGTTCACCGGAGCGAGAGAGATCCACGGGGATCCATCCGGTCGATGATTCACTGGAGTGGGTTGAGTCGGAAGGATCGCAGCAGAGTGAAAAGACGCCGCCTAGACTGCCGCGTCGTAGCGGGAGGCAGCGGAGAGCAGGGAAGCGTTTCGACGCAGGCACCGGTCGATGGATTGGTATGACGCGGTACATGCTGGCTGCATCAACGGAGCCAACGACCATGCAAGAGGTGCTTGCGCGGCCCGAGGGAAAGCAGTGGGACGCTGCCATCAAGTCGGAGTTGGCGTCCATTGCAGAAAACGACCCGTGGCAGCTGGTTGACAGGCCGAAAGACGCCAAGGTCATCGGCTCCAAGTGGGTCTTCAAGACCAAGTTCATGAAGGAAGGTGTGGTTGACAAGTACAAGGCGCGGCTCGTGGCGAAGGGGTATGCACAGCGTAAGGGTGAGCACCACGATGAGACATTTGCCCCCGTCGCCAAGTTCACAAGCATCCGGGCGATCCTTGCGGTGGCAGCCGCAAAGGACATGGAGCTCCACCAAATGGAAGTAAAGACGGCCTTCCTTAATGGCATCATCGATAAGGAAATCTACATGGAGGTGCCACAGGGGGTGGAGACACCGGAGGGCCAGGTGTGCAAGCTGCGGAAGTCCTTGTACGTGCTAAAACAATCACCCTGATGCTAGTACCAACAGATGGACAGCTTCATGGCACAACTTCGCTTCAAGCGCTGTGAGGCGGATCACAGTGTGTACGTACGGTGTAGCAAGAAGCTCTATCAGATTGTCGCACTCTACGTGGATGATCCAATCTTGTGCTCCTCAGACCTGCCAAGCCTACAGCAGCTGAAAGAGCAGCTGAGCAACAGGCTCTAGATGTCAGACATGGGGGAGCTGGAGTTCTACCTCGGGGTGAGCATTACGCGGAACCGAAGGGCACGCACGGTTGAGCTAGGGCAGGCCAAATAGGTGGCCGAGGTGCTGAAGCGGTATGGCATGGAGGACTGCAAACCAGTGTAAAGTCCCGTCTCCACGACCTGTGAACTAAGTGCGGCAATGGCGCCGCAAAAAAAAAAGAAAAGCGGGGGGATATGGCAGTGGTGCCTTACCAATCGACGGTGGGCAGCCTCATGTACGCCATGGTGGCGACTCGACCGGACCTGGCCTACGCGGTGGGCCAAGAGAGCAGGTATGTGGCCGATTCAGGGCCACTGTACTGGCAGGCAATCAAGTGCAAGCTCCGTTACCTCAGGCGATGCGGCACGCACGCCTGAGGTTTGACGGAAAGGGGCGGGCAAACCCCTTGCGTCTGGTCTGCTACACGGATGCAGACTACGCTGGCAATGTGGACAAGCGGAAGTCCACATCTGGATACGTGTTCTTCCTCGCTGGTTCAGCGGTCTCATGGTGCAGCAGGAAGCAGGACTGCGTTTCCACCTCCACAGTGGAAGCAGAGTACATCACGCTGGCCGAGGCGGTCAAGGAGGCGGTGTGGCTCCGTAGGTTGCTGGGGGAGCTGGGCGTGCCGCAGCTGGAGCCTACGGAAGTGCAAGAGGACAACACCGGCTCCATCTCGCTGACCAACAACCCGACGCAGGACAGGAGGACGAAGCACATTGACTTGCGTTATCACTACGCATGGGACATGGTCGAGAAAGGGCAGGTGGTGCTCCAGCACTGCAGCACACACAACATGCTTGCGGATTGCTTGACCAAAGCTCAACCCGCGGACCACCACGCAATGAGCGTGGCCGGACTTGGGATGACCAGCTATGACGGGCTGGAGCGCGCAGTGGAAGATGAGTGAGAGCAAGCAGGAGCAGCGGGCATGGCAGGTGCAAGGGGGAGAATGCTAAAAATTTTCCCCTCCGCATGCCCAAGTGCGGCGCCGGGAGGCGCTGACGAGCCGCCAGAAAGTGGAAACTCCACGCCGGCGGATCTGGAGACTCAAGGATTGCTCAGATCCTAAAATGGAGGATTGCCCCGTAAAGTCGACGAGTTGCTGAATCCGGTGGAAGTTCTTTCGCCGGAATCGGACAAGTATCGAGGGAGATATGGCCTTCCAAAGTTGGGTTATGTGCAGCGGCTCTGGGAGCCGGCTGCGACTTGAAATCCGGTTGATAATCGACCGGACCGAGTAACAAAAACACCATCTGGAGAAATTGCTCCGATAGGCCTGCCGAGGCGTCCGGTGGATGATCCACCTGATCAGGTGGATCATCCACCGGATCCAGTAGTGCAGGTTGTTACGGAGGAACTTAGCCAAAAACCTGGCTTGACGTCCGAAACTACTAGGAAGCTTCAAATCTGGCATGCTTTGGTGTTCTGGAATGCTTAGATCAGTGGCCATGAAATTCCACTACTTGTGAGCTTTGATCAAGATTTTATTCCCAATAAATCTAGGCCTTAACTATTGCCACATTCTATGACCAGTTTTCTGCCATCCTTGGGACCAGTTGCCTCCAAAGTTTCATTCTCTCTAAAAACAGTTGGTGTGAACCAGCCACTGCTAGGGACCCTCCAAGGTGCACACTCACACTCATGCCAACAAAGGGTTATGGGCCCATGCCTTTAAGAGGTCTCAAGCTAGCTTGAGTTCACGCTTCCAACAGCAAGACATGGCCACGAGCGAGCAAGAGAGCAACCGCACTGTCCTCAAGTTTGATGGGACAGGCTTTGCCTTATGGAGGTGGTAGTTTGAGGTCTTCCTTGATGACAAGGGACTGCTTGAGCTAGTGAAGGGTGATGAGACTGCTGCGTCGTAGAGTGTAACCGCTGAGGTGAAGGATGCATATAAGATGCACAACAAAACAGCATTGGCGCTCCTTGTATCTGCATTATACCCGCCACAACTTGGATACATCCAAGAATGCACCCTGGCCATGGAAGTATGGTCAAAACTCTGCTCAACCTACCAGTCAAGAAACCTCGTCAATCAGCTCTTCATCTTCAAACGGCTTGTCACCCTTCGACCCAACGAAGGTGACAACGTCATGGAGATCATGCAGCAGATTGGGTCACTCGCAGCGGTGTGTGTGGCCACTAGTTGGGAGGTCGACTCTCAGCTGCAAGCTGTTATCCTCCTTCTGGCCTTGCCGGAAAGTTGGAGTCCCATGATCACAGTCCTTGGTGGCTGGCCTTCCACCGAGCTGAAGTACCCAAAGGTTGCTGAGTACGTGCGCAATGAGTGGATGCGGCATGGCGGTCAAGGGAGTGTAGTGGCATCAACTTCTCTGCATACCATCCGTCCTCACGGTGGAGGCCGAGGCAACAAGTGGAAGGGTGCTAAGAAGGGCACCAAGAAGGGTGACAAGAATGGGGAGTGCTTCAACTACGGCAAGGAGGGCCACTATGCACGTAACTGCTCGAAGAAGAAGCCAGACCGGTCGCAGCGGGACGGGAAGAAAGATGAGCAGGCCCTCATGGCGTACAACTCCACCGACTTGAAGACTCCGGGAGTTGCCGTCATTGACTCCGGATCAGGCCACCACACCCAATGCAAAAGGGCGGCATTTGTCACCTACGGCACCTCGGAGAGACGCATGACGGTGGCCAATCGCAAAACTGAGGTGGCCGCCGATGAGAGGAACATCTGCATTGAGTCAATTGTGGACGGCAAATCTATCACGAGCACAATCCACAATGTGCTCCACATGCCCAAATTTGGGGAAAACATGCTATCTGTCAGACGCCTTACCAACAAAGGACTTGAGGTGCTCTTCACGAAGAAAGGGGTCGTCATCCGCAAGGAGGGAGATGGTGAGGTGATGGCACGTTCCAAGAGAGAGGGCAACTTATACCTGCTATGTACCAAGATCCTTAGCACTCGGGTGGGGTCCGATGCCACCAATCTTGCAGCGCACAATGAAGGGGACCTAGACACATGGCACCGCTGACTTTGCCACATTTCTCCATCAACGGTAAAGGAGATGGCAAAGAGGGAGGTGGTGCGGGGTCTCCAAATCAGTAGTCTTGATGGAACCAAGGAGACCGTGTGTGAGCCATGCATCGTTGGCAAATCAATGCGGCAGCCGCTTGTGGCCAAGGGTATACGTGCATTGGCAAAGTTGGCAGTGATACACACCGATGTGTGTAGACCGCTTGAGGACTCCAACGGCGGAGCTTGCTACTTCCTCACCTTCATCAACGACCACAGCCGCAAACTGTACCTCTACCTCATGAAGCGAAAGTGCAAATTTTTCACGTGCATGCAAGAGATTGTGGTAGATGTGGAGGAGCAAACTAAGTTGAAGGTGAAGGCGTTCCAGAGTGACAACGGTGGTGAATATGCAGGTTGCCTTGGGTGGATGAAGAACAAGGGGATTGAGTGGCTGAAAACAACTCCATACTCCCTGCAGCAGAATGGCGTCGCTGAGAGAGTGAATCATACTATCCTTAACATAGTGCCATCCATGTTGAGTGACACAGGCCTTGCACAATGGTATTGGGTGGAGGCGGCATGGACAGCGGCGTACATCGTGAACCTTACACCGACCAAGCAGTTGAAGGACAAGGAGAGCAAGGCGTGGAAGACGCCACAAGAGATGTGGAGTGGGAGGAAGCCGGCGGTGGGTCACCTCCGCACATTTGGTTGTGTTGCACATGCGGTGGTGCAGGCACGTGAGGGGTGGAGGAAGCTAGACCCACGTACCCGTTACTGTTTTTTCCTTAGGTATGAGAGGGAAAGCAAGGCGTACCGGCTCTTTGACCCAAGGAGGCAGCAGATTGTGCAGAGTTGCAACATCACATTCGACGAGAAAAGTCGTTGGAAGGACAAGGAGGCAGGTCTCTCCATGAGGGGGAGTGGATACCACTCCTTGAGGGAGGGACACAGGAGGATTCAAATAAGAGTAACTTCCTCGCAGCAGCACCAACCGGGGAGGATCGCCCAAGGGATGGAGGAGCGGCAGACTTTGTTCCGGCCAGTCCGGATGAGGAGTCGAAAGCACCAGAGCTGGACTTGGAGCCGGGGAGTCAACCTATGTCTCCAAGGTCTCCAAGAGAGGGGGATCAGGCGCTTGGAGAGGATGGTGCCGAGAGGTGACAGCAACAACAACCGCCTCAATAGCCCCACACAAGCAGCCGTGTGCTGAGAAGGACTAAGATGTACGATGCTGACAAGGGCATTTGGACTGGATTTGCACAAGCCTTCTTCACGCAAGAGGAGTCTCAATCTGTGAAGGAGGCGCTACAACACAAGGATGGGATTGAGTGGGAGGGAGCAATAAAATCTGAGATCACCTCCCAAGAGGAGAACGCACTTGGGAGCTGGTTGACAGGCCGAAGGGTGAGAACATCATCGTCTCCGAGTGGATCTTCCAGAAGAAGCTCACAAGGGAGGGGAATCTGGAGCGGTACAAGGTGCAGCTGGTGGTAAAAGGGTATTCCCAGAGAAAAGGGGAGCACTATGATGAAACCTTTGCACCAGTGGCCACGTTTGCCTCTATCCGCACTATCCTCTCGGTGGCAGCGGCACGCGACTACAAAATCCAACAAATGGATGTTAGAACTGCATTCCTCAATGGAGACCTGGACAAGGAAGTGTACATTGAGGTGTCGGAGGGGGTGATGCACCACAGGGGAAGGTGTGCCGGCTTCGCGAGGCGCTCTATGGGCTAAAGCAAGCTCCGCTCATCTGGTACCTCAAGCTGGACAGTTTGATGGGTGAGCTTGGCTTCAAGCACTATGAGGCTGATCATAGCATGTACGTGCGCAAGCAGCCAAGGCTCCATCAAATTTTTGCCCTCTACGTGGACAAAATCATCCTTGTGTTTTCAAATGAGGAGAGCTCAAGAACCTGAAGCAACAGCTTGGTTGCCGGTTCAAGATGACGGATATGGGTGAGCTGGACTACTACCTAGGCATCTCCATCAAGAGGGACCGCAAAGCACATAAGCTGGAGATGGGGCAAGAAACATATGTGCAGGAGGTACTCTGCCACAACAACATGGA
>SZWC01014009.1:37924-55676 GCA_023375785.1 Penium margaritaceum
TTTTTGCCCTCTACGTGGACAAAATCATCCTTGTGTTTTCAAATGAGGAGAGCTCAAGAACCTGAAGCAACAGCTTGGTTGCCGGTTCAAGATGACGGATATGGGTGAGCTGGACTACTACCTAGGCATCTCCATCAAGAGGGACCGCAAAGCACATAAGCTGGAGATGGGGCAAGAAACATATGTGCAGGAGGTACTCTGCCACAACAACATGGAGGAGTGCAACCCCATTGGCATGCCCATGACAATGACATGTGAGCTGAGCTTGAGCATGGGTCCGAGCACAAAGGAAGAGAAGGAAGAGATGGCTGGAGTACCATACCAGTCCACAGTTGGTAGCATAATGTACGCCATGGTGGTGATGCAGCCTGAGATTGCCTTTGCCGAGGGACAATTGAGCCACTTTGTTGCTGATTCGGGGCCACTACATTGGCAAGCGGTCAAGAGAATCCTCTGCTACTTGAAGTCAACGACACAGTTGCGACTTGTGTTTAGAGGGGGAGCCCGGGCTTCCTCCCTCGATTTCGTTGGCTACTCTGATGCTGACTGGATAGGTGATGTTGATGACCGCAAGTCAACATCAGGCTATGTTTTTGTACTTGGTGGTGCAGCGGTGTCTTGGGCAAGGTGGAAACAGGACTGTGTGGTGCTTTCCAGCACTGAGACGGAGTATATCATGCTCGTAGAAGCCGCAAAGGAGGCCTTATGGCTGTGGCGATTGCTCAAGGAGATTGGGGTGCCACAAAAGAAGCCAACAGCGCTCCAGGTTGACAACGTGAGCACCATCAGCTTGACAAAGAACCCTGTGCTACACCAAAGGACCAAGCACATAGAGATCAGGCATCACTTTGCACGTTACCTTGTTGCAAAGGGTGATGTGGTGCCGGTGCAGTGTGGCACAAAGCACATGCTTGCTGATGCCGTGACAAAGGCGCAACCCAAGGACAGGCATGATGCTACCTGCATGGAACTTGGTATTCTCCAAGCCTCTTGATCTGCAGGTTAAGCATGAGCAGCCGCCATGGGTGATGCGCAAGGGAGGAGATTGTTGGAGTGATGCTCCTCACCATGGCAGGAGTGACTTCAAAAAAGAACACCAAAAACATAAGCTCAAGAAGCTTAGCGGTTAATGGTGTCTACCTCTAGAGGCAGGGGTCCTAGTACAAGTTCCACGATGAATTTATGCCTTGTCTCAAGGGAGGTGGAAAATATGTGCAAGGAAGCTAGCTCAACTTCTAGAGTTCCTCTCTAAGCTTCTAAAAGGCTAGGTGAGGGTCCACGAAGGTGGCACACCTTCTAGAAGAGGTAGCTTCGTCTACAAGGCATCTAGAGGTACCCTCGTCTTGTGGATACCTTCCCACCTACTAGAATCAAACTGAGGAATCTAGGAAGGGGAAGAATCTTCTAAAGGAGGGAAAGGATGCCTTCCTAGGTGGGAAAAAGGACAGCCTACCAAGGGACACTCTAGAACTTATAAAATCTACTAGGAAGCTGCAAATCTAGAGACCAATTGCCTCCACAATTTCAGTCTCTCCAAAAACAGTTGGTGGTGTGAACCAGCCACTACTAGGGACCCTCCAGGGTGCACACTCACCCTCACGCCAACATGCGCTCACTGGGTCCTTCACCGGAAGCTGAAGCCCAATGGCACGGTTGACCGGTACAAGGTCCAACTCACAGCCAAGGGGTTTTCTCAGATCCTTGGAGTGGACTTTGATGAGACGTTCGCAAGAGACAGATACTACACCACTGCCTACAGACTCGTGAGTCGTGTTGCATAGCATGAATGGGAATTTTAGTAGATAGATATCAACAATGCTTTCTTGCATGGACGGCGCGATGCGGAGATCTACATGGAGCAACTGCCAGGATTCACCAATAGTACCAATGGAGACTGGAGTCAGTGCAAAGCTCTCTGTGGCCCCAAGCAGTCCCCACGATGCTGGAACATGGAGATCTACTCCACTTTTGAGAGAGGTGGCTACTGTTGTAGCACAGTGGATGGAGCACGCTTCTTAAGTCGACCATCAAAGCCCCTTGTGGCCATTCTTGTCTATGTCAACTACCTGCTCATCGCCTCACTCAGTAATTTAGCTGTCAAGTCAGCCAAGTCACTGTTGCAATGCATATACAAGATCAAAGATATCGGCCCTGCACGAGTATTCCTTGGCATGGAGGTTGAGCGTGATCGTCAGCATCACACTCTGCATGTTTACCAGGTCGCCTATGTCCGTAGTCTAGGTGATCGCTTTGTGGCCCTGCAAACTTACGTTCCCACAGCCTCAACCCCGATGAACCCAGCTATTCAATGGATGCTAAAGTCTCTTGACTCAGCACAACTGGGGGAGACAGTCAACGACGTTGAATACCTCAGTGTGATTATATCTCCCATGTATCTTGCCACCACTACACGAGTGGATATGGCCTTTTCGGTCACCTTCCTAGCCCAGTTCTCACAGCAACCTCGCTGCAGACACCTTGAGGCTACACTGCGGGTGGTTCGCTATGCACTCTCCACAGCACAAGTTGGCTTGTGCTATTGCGTACAGCCCTCACTGGTCGTCGATGGGTACACTAACAGTAATTGGACACATGATACAGATGCACATAGCTTTACTAACTACATCTTCCTTGCCTATGGGAAATCTGTCTCCTGCAAGTGTGGAAAACAGGGATGTGTTGCACGTATTTGGAACAAAGCCCAGTATGTCGCACTTGGTAAAAGTACGTGTGAGAGTGTCTGGTTGTCCCGTCTACTACAACGGCTACGTGTTCCCATCCACAGGATCATATTGTGCTTAGAAAATCTAAGCACAAAAACAATTGCTGAACACTATAGCATGCATAACTCACGCACAAAGCACATCAACATCAAGCATCATATTGTGCATAGACGCATTGCTGCTGGAGAGTTCCAGGTCATTTGGGTCAACACTTGTCAGCAGCGTGCAGACTTTCTCACCAAGGCACTCAGCAGTGGCACGTTCAAGGCGGGTGTGCATGATGTTGGATTGCTTCGCACTCGCGAGTTCCCTGATTGACAAGGGTGGTCCTTTCCTATGATGCATGAGTTGAATTCCTTGCTTGTAGTTGTCACTTGTGTGTGGACAGTTCATCCTTTGTGCATGTGTGGGTAGTTCGTCTATGTGTCATGGGGAAGTGTTGGTTATTGGTGTAACACAAGTGATCTCTTGGCTTCGTACACACACACACACACACACACACACACACACTGTAGATGAGTGATGTGGATCAAAGCTCTCGGGTGCAACACTGAGGTACACAGCATGGAGTGCACAATGTTGACTCCACAGCCAAGTGCTCAAGTGATGGTCACAGCACCAACGCCAAATTTATGGAGAGCTTGCTTGTAGTGGTGAAAGCTGAAACATCCAATTCCGCAGTGCCCCATACATTTCACTAAAATGATTATTCTCCTTCGACCATTCAAGCATTAGAATAATCATTTTCTAGTGGATAGATCACTCTTAAAATTGTGAAAATCAATTTGCTCTACATGTCGTTTCAGCTTTTGCAAGGTGTTCCAAGGACAGGGAGCTGAACATGAAATATCCGTGTTTTGCGCATAGTCCTACAAGGACTTACAACGGTAGGGAAGTCATGTGGGTGTGGCAGTCTAGGAAAGACAAATTGAGCTGCAACATGCAGCTTCGCTCTCACATTTAGAAGTTAGTAGATTTGAAAACCAAAGTTCTTGGGACAGACCAGGACGTGAACAAGAAATTTGACCAAAATCAGAAAGCAAGAAAACCAAGGGGCTTTGACAAAACCGGTCCAACATTGTAAGGCTGAAAATTGTAGTCGAATACAGCAATCACTTAATTCTGTTCAAAAACTAGTCAAATGTAAGGGGAAGTACAATACTTCTATAGCTTTCCATGGGTCACGGGTTACACGGGGTTGCATGCATCCACATACGCTCGTGATCGATGTGGTTTTGGACGTCTTTCTATCATGCATGCATTAGAGTAGTGATGCCGGGTGGCTGATCCCTCGGGACCACACATCGCATTCATACCTACATGTGAGAAACCACCTCGAGCTCGTTCACTCCAGGGTTGGGTTCGATCCCTAGGTGAGGTCCGGCCCCACGACAAGGGTGTCGCGTGGGTGGCCCGGTCAACCGTCGTACATCACCTCGCTACCGTGTGACTGACCTTGTTGTTCCTTGTTTGCATTAAACTCTACGTATCTGAGCTGAGCTTGCCCCAGTCCATGGGGTCACATATGTCTCTTGCTGTGTCCATGCCTATTTGACTATCTGAGAAAGTTCCACTACCTCTACCTCTTGGTATTAACCGAGGGTAGCTACTCACCATTGTACGGCCAACGACCAACACGGTGGCCCCCTAGGGATCAGCACCCGGGAAATTGCAGCTATCCCAAATCCCACAAGCAAACAATGTGAGGCAGACCAAGGCAGTGAGAGTGTACGAGTACGGCTGTTAAATCGAGATCAATATAAAAATTCTCGATCTCAAACTCGTTTTTGTCCAATTTGGTACGAGATGTCTTGTCCCGGTACACATGACAAGAAATCTCTTTCTTGTGCTGATTTGCATTTTCCTGGGTCTTGGTCTCGTCTCAGTCTCGTTCTAATCCAAGAAAATCTTGAATCATCTGCTTTGCAAGTGACGAGTAGAATGACAAAGCTGGAAGTGAAGTCACCACAAAAATACGTTGTGGCGACTTCACTCTTACTGCGAGCAACGTTTCAACCACAGTGTTCATTGGTTTAAGCAAACTCTCCAGTTTAGCATTCACATCCTAGATTTTAAGGATGACATGTTACTCCTCTGCCACCTCGCCTAACGAATCCAAGCTTGGACCACTGGACATGAAAAATCCTCAGGACTAGCCAGCATTGTTCGGCACGTGCAGCAAGCTTAAGTGGACATAAAGAAGTAAGTAAGTACGAAGAGTTTATTGTCTATTGTTGGTGATGTAGAGAATGTTAACGAAATGAACTTCAAGAAATGTTCACAAGTTAATTCGTTTGTTCACCAAAAAAACATGTTAATTCAGTCTTGGCTGTTCTTGTTGACCCTCAACTGTCACTCTTGAACAATGGATCTGCTTGCGTTCTGTGCTTATACATCCATGCATTGCACGATTGGTTCTAAATCACTCGGCACATGTGGCAGGGGTTGCACAAGAAAGTCAAGACACTTCTTTGGTATGAGAATCTCCTCTTGATCTTGCGCGACACAAGACGTGTCTTGGTATGGTCTTGTCTCGCGTAAGACAAATCGAGATTGTCTCGCATATTGCGGTACAAGACAATGAGAGGAGAAAGAATCGAGACAATTGAGATCGAGACCAGACTTGATCTAGATTTAATACCACTATGTACGAGGCCCAACTTCTTCCACATCCGAGCAAGATAGTCATGAGGAAAAAACTGAAATCAACAGATAATTCCAGGGAGCATCACTGGAACTCTTCGTGGCTGCCTGGTAAGGCTGGTGTCAGCAATCACATTGGTCTTGCATGCCGATTCCACATGAGAAACTGCTAGGAAGCTTCCTAGCCTTGCTGTTGCTGACGTGACAACACTGTCCAGCCAGCTTGCGCACTAGAAAGCAAGCAGGTGCAAGAAACAGCAAGGGTTAGGCTAGGAAGATGGGCAAAGTCTCATAAGCTCCAATAGCTGAGCAATGCAAAGAGAAATGACTACTAACAAGCACATAGCATAAGTACCTGCCATGGCGCACGGCTGGTGATGCACCCGGCAGTTTCAATTTGTCCTAAAACCGGCCCAAAACCACTGTTTTGGCCATAACTCTGTGCACAGGCATTCAAACCTGTCTGAACCTAGAGATGCACAATCTTGAGCTGGATTGTACAACTACACACACACACACACACACACACACACACACACACACACACACACACACACACACACACACGCACACACACACACACACACACAGGTCCGGCATTATTCAGTGTACAGATAATACAAAACATGCAAATCTGGCTCAATTCCCAGTCCACCGAGAAAACTCTAGCGACTGTAGAAAAACTACAATGCACCCCAGCAAGCACCCAAGACGTTGTGGCAGCAGTTTGGCTGATGCTGGTCGGTGGAGCTACCACCCGTCAGTGATCCTTGATCCTTGATCCAGTGATTGCTGCATCAAGGATTTCTACAAGCTTGGACATGGCCGAGTGGTCACAATAAGCTGTACATACAGACGAGGAAGACTCACATCACAACACTCCCCCATGACCCAATGGTATGCATGTCCGTGCTGACCAAGATGACGGAGATCACGTATCCCTCAACAAGATCACGCACAAAGTAATTTTCATCAATAATGTGCTTAGTACGAGCATGAAACACAACTGAGTTCCTTGCAATGGCAAGATCACTCTGGTTGTCACAGCACAAAACGGCGCAAGGCACAGACTGTCCCAACTCACAAAATAGACGTTGCAACTACACCACCTCAGCAGCCCCAAGGCGGAGCGCAACATACTCAGCCTCCGATGAGCTACTTGTAATACAAACCTGCTTGCCGCTACGCTATGTCACAATGGTGCCGCCTAGCAGAAACACGTAGCCTATCCGACTGCGTCCACTAGGCCTCCATGCCCAATCGTTGTCTTTGTAGCCATCAACTACCACTCAATACTACCATCAAAAGTAGAGTCTGAGATATAGCCTAGAAATTACGTATCAAATCACTTGAACAGCCCCATGAAGGGCTCTTGCCCGAGGACACTGCAAGAACTGTGCAAGGAGGTTGACAACGAAGGCGATGTCAGGTCGTGCAGTAGTGGCCAAGTACCTTAGAGAGCCAATGAGGTGCAAGTACAGGGTCACGTCCACTGTATTCTTTGGCTGTTTTGCATCATCCACCTTTAGAGCATCTTGTCCATCAGGTATGGTGGGGGCAAAAAGTGTAGGAACTACATCAAGGAGGTCGTAACACCGCTCTCCCACAATGCAAGCGTAACGTGCCTGATGCAACAAGAGTTTTTCCCATTGACGATCGTGTACAATCTCCATCCTGAGAAACATAGTTGTAAGACCAAGGTCCTTCATCCTATATGCAGTCTAAAGGACTTCCTTGGCCTCCTTCATGGTCTCCATCAAAGGGGAAGCAATCATGATGTCATCCACGTAGACCAGGATGGCACTGAAGCTCTCAGCAACAAGTCTCAGAAAGAGAGACGGGTTGGCGTCACTCTGCACGTACCAGGCACATGTCAGTGTGTCAAATATTTCGTGGTACCAGCACTGAGGTGACTCCTTCAGGAAATACAAGGCCTTCCGCAAGTACTAGACCTTGTCACCGACCTCAAAGCCTGGTGGCTGGACCATGTGATCTCCTCCTCTAGATTGGTATGGATGAACACACTGTTCACATCCGTCTGGTGCAGCTCCCACTCATGGTGAGAAACAACCTTAAACAGGACGCGAGCAGTGGAAATACGCCCAACAGGTGCAAATGTGTCACTGAAATCCACACCCTCAACCTATGAGAACCCCTTGGCCATCAAGCGTGCCTTAGGCACGCTCGATGGCCGTGATCAGAGACGACCACCAGGCTCACGGGAGTAGCCCAATGTTGAGGCGCTCACCTCAGGCTGCGCAAAAGGCTTTGTGGCCATAGCCATAGGGGAAGTAGGTACATGGACAAGAGTAGGTATGACCAAAAATGCTATCACTAGCGTAGGATCAGGTATGCTAGATGGGACTGACACAGGCACGGGATCAGTTGTGCTGCAGGGGAATAACACTGGCACAGGATCAGGTGTGCTAGAGGGGACTGCCGCTCGTACGGGATCAGATGTGCCAGAGAGGACTGACACTACCATGGGATCTGGTGTGTCAGAGAGGACTCACACGGGCACAAGGTCAGGTGTGGAAGAGGGGTCTGTCACTAGCATGGGATTAGGTGTGTTGGAGGAAACTCATGAGGATACTGGAACCACAGCCAAGATTGCCAGATTGTCAACAGCCGGACATCGGACCGCTGCTGAGGGGGCCCGGACTGACCCATTTGCAAGACTAGACTCTCCCATCTGCTGGGAAGCCACACAGGTAGGAACATGGTCGGCGGCCTACTACAGAATGCTAGGTAGGTCACGGTAGGTGAGAGCCTCAAAAGAAAATAGCATCTTGAGACTCGGCAATGTGATAGAAAGTAGGGTCGAAAAACTCCTAGGCCTTTGACCATGTGGATATGCCGAGGAAGGTACACATGTGACCCCGAGGTCAGACCTTCGATCCCTGCTGGTCCAAGGTGCTCATACGGTGTGACGTGGTCCAGAAGCGGACCATACGGCAAGCGGTTCCAGAACCACATTATGTAGGAGAAGTCCTTAAAGGCAAAGGACTCCGAATTACTACTCTCAGACTCCATAGCATGAACTGCATCCTCCATGATGCAGTTCCAACACTCAGACACATCGTTCTGTTGTGGTCTAGCAGGAACGAGGAGCAGGTGAAAGTTACCGTAATCAGCAAAGTAGGCATCCATCTTACCTAAGAACTCACCACCATGATCCGAGCACAACATGTACAGGGTATGACGAGATTGACCCTCAGCCATCACCAACCATTGTCAAACCGCCGGAGCGGCATCTCTCTTGTGGCGGAGGCTATAGATCCACCGCATGTGGATGAAGTCATCAGTCATAGTGAGAACACATCGACCCCAATCCAAGAGGGACTCGAATGGGAGAGGACCGAGAAGGTCTGAGTAGACCCAATCTAGTTGATGCAATACCCGAGAACAGGAGTCACGGTACGAGCAGCGATGCCTCTTACCCTGTGCACAAAAATGATAATCGGGTTAGATTGCTGCTCAAATGATGTCGTGGGGTTTGAACCCGCAACCTCTCATTTGCAGCCGCTATGGGGTTTGAACCCACAGCCTCTCACTTGAGACCCCGGTGTCTATTCAACTAGGCCACAAAGGTATGATATGTATGATGATCCACAAGGTACATATCCATTATGGGCAGTGCATTCCTGGCCCATCTCAGAACAAACCAAGGGAACGTGCTCCGTAGAGCAGTGCATGCCACGTCTGTATGTGCAGCTAGCCGGCTAGGCAGTGGACAAGGTGCATACCATTTCAACAGAAAGAACACCCACTTCTACTACTCGCCAGTTGTTGCTGTTGCTGCTTTCCCGTGTCTCTTTTTCCCCTTCTTTCCCTATACGGCTGCTACAATGCCCTAAGTGTGGCTGTTTGGAGTAACGGAGGAGGAAGTGGTGGAGGCGGGAATGGTGAACTCGGACAGAGGTGGAGGAGGGGTCACCATTGATACTACAACATGTGGACTCTACTTATGGGCGATAGCAACCTCATGAGCCGATGTGGTCTAGAGGAAGTAGCAATGGGCCCCTAGAAGCAACTCTAGTGACTCCGACAACTCAGAGAGGGCCACACGGTCAAAGCCCCCATCATGATGGTATCAAGAGCCCAGAGCTGGGTCTCGCAACTGGTTCCAAGGCGTGTGTTAAGGCGCATCGTGCGCCTCCATTAGTCAGTAGCAAGCTCCGTGAGACCCTGATGGAGGGAACGAAACTCACTCAGTCAAGCTGATCTTGTCGCATGGGTCTCTAGACCGAGGATTTTCAGGGCCACCTTCCAGTCCTAGTGTGGATCTATTCTAGTCCCGGTCCCGGTCTCATCCAGGAAGGGGCGGATGTTGACCATAGTCTCCCGTGGCATGGCGTAGAGCAGAAAGCACATCGCTCTTGCTGTAGTCTAGAGCTGGTGAGCGTCACGGGTTTTGTACTGGATATGGTAGTAAGCCAGACACTCTCAAAATTGGCCCACACCCAAAACAAGGTCTCCCAGCAATCGAAGCCCTTGTCGCTATCGTAACGGGGTGGAGGTGTCTCAAAATCTTTCGGTCCCCGCTATGTGGGGAGGGTGACCTCAGGCTTTGGAGCTGGTGGATGGGGTAAAGGGAGATCACCAGTGAGAGAAAAGCCACCATAAGTGAACCCTATAGAATGATGCGCCTAATCCTCACGGCAAGAAGGTGGTGAAGTGAGAGTTTGTGACCCTAGACGTAGCTTACAAATGCGCTCCTCAAGCAGAGAAATCTCATCCTCACTTGTGTCATCCTCCATCTGCTCCTCATCCTAGGTGTCAACCTTTGATGAGGGGATCTAAGGCTGCGGCTTTGTATAGGGCATAGACTGTTCCTATTGCATAGTTGTACCATCCGACTGCTGCTAGATGGTACAACTCTGATACATTGTCCTCGTGGCTGCAATGAGGCCCCCGAACGACCACGCGGTAGCTCCGTGATCTCCTTCAAGGCATCTATTTGTTGCTACTGCTATCGACGCATCTCATCCTACGTCCGACGAAGCTTGTCATTTACGAGGGGCTCCGACCGCGGACTCATGATGCGCAAAGAGGAGGAAGCGGAGGGGTCTCCTAACCCTTTGTCATTGTCACGCACTGGCACCATCGTAGTGCTCAATAAGGAGCCGACATAAAACATTCTCCAGACACGAACTGGCAGCGGTTCCCTTAACGTTTTGACCTCAAAATTGCTGATGTCAGTACAACAAATGATGATGTCAACATTTTCTATGCTAGTATAAAAACACAATAGCGATTTTTATGTCGGCGTATCTTACGCCAGCGGTTTTCTTTTAGTCACGCGGACTACGTGTGACAGGTGGAGATTGTCATGAAATCCACGTGGTGCGGTCCCGACGTTGATGTGATCTTCTCTAGGGGTTCACGTCTTTCGTTTTGGGCGAATCTCAGACTGAGCGTGAGCTTTCTGGTTGCCTCACGCTATGTGAGCAGGAATTTAGATGCAACTAGTTTGCGAAGGGAATAACGGCATATTGCGTTAGATTTTTGTAGAAGGACATAATTGGAACATTTATAAGGCTAGTCATGAGCTCTTCAATGCACCAAACCGCGCACCATTCAGCCAAGCGTAGCCCAAGTTGCTCTTGCCAAAGCACAGGTCTCACCCACCAGAGAAACGCCTAACGCCTCCATGGTGCGCACACGCCGTGGCGCCTTCCGTCACGTGCGAAGCACCTTTCCCAAGGTGCAGATCCCTTTGCACGTGGTATAGGAATCCCCTGCACTGTTTCCACGCAACTTTCCCACTTTTGGGCCGAGTTTGGTCATGGGGTGTGACAAGGTTTGAAACCTGTCCGTGGACCTGCAGTCAGTATTTGACCAAGTCCCCGAGTAACATAACGTACTATTGAGTTTCGGACGCCGAGCCAGGATTTTGGCTAAGTCCATCAGTAAGAACCTGCACTACAGGATCCGGTGGATTATCCACTGGATGCCTCGGCAGACCTTCCGGAGCAAAATCTCTAGATGGAACTTTTGTTACTCGGTCTGGTCCATTATTCACCAGAAGTCGAGTCGCAACCGGCTCCTAGAGCCGCCACCCACACCCGAACTTTGGACGCTCATATCTCTCCCAATACATGTCAGATTCCGGTGAAACAACTTCCACCGGATTCTTCATCTTGTCAACTATCAGAGAAAATCATTCCTTTTACGATCCGATCAATCCTTGCGCCGCTAGATCCAACTGTGAGGATATTCCTTTCTCTGGCGGCTCGTCAGCGCCTCCGAACGCCACTTTTGGGCATGCGGATGGGCAACTTTTCAACATTAGGATGACCGTGCCACCCCCTTGCTTGCCGCTCCGCAGGGGCTGTGCAAGCCTACGCAGCTATTGCATAGTATTACACAAGTGCACAGCACTGTTGTGCAGCAACACTGCTATGCAGTAGTAGTTGTGCGCAAGCGTGCTGCTACTGCTTTGGCGGGTCTGCTACTGCTACCGCCGCCGCCACTGCTACTATGCTTTTGAGCTATTGCTGTTGCCACTGTTGCGGTGCTACTGCTCTTGCTGTAGCTATTGTTGCTACAACAGTTGTAATCTTCTTGTTGCATTGCTCTTTCTTTTGCTGCTACTGCTATGTTGTTGTTGCTGCTCCCAGCTGCTGATGCGACCACTTCTACAAGCTCTTGCCACCGCTATGCACTGCCACTGCTCACAGCCACCACCGCGAGCTACTGTTGCAAACTTCTTCTCCCTTTTTTTAAGTACATGTTGGTAGCCAAACACGACTGCTGTTGCCACCTGTTGGTTTATGTTTCAGAGTCATGTGGTGACCTCTGGCCTTGCTGCACTCTCACTTCACTGATGCAGGTGACTGACGAGCAGAAGGCATTGTCACTGACTTGCCCATCCGCTCAACGTGACAGCATGACGCGGCAACCCCCCCTGACAAGTTGTCGAAGACCTTTACCACGTCACAGATGCATGATGCGTGCTCTTGATTAATTATGTGAGGATGCAATGGTGGATAGCCAGGGTCTCTCCCAAACCTAGTTCCTACCGGCTTCTTGACCAGGTGTGGACCCCCTGACTTGTGGGGAGAAATTACATTTAGGATCTGGCTGTAATCCAACCAAGCTCGAGGGCAACGAACGACAGCGAGCTCGCTGCTTGCTCGCTCGGTGCCCCAAGCATGTAACAGCGAGCTCCCCGTAGCTTGTGACTAGGTTTTTTTGTGTGTCTCTCACTCATAACTCCTTTGTCAAATTCATGGTTGTGTTTCTTCGCACACAGCTTTGTTTGCTCTAGCCTGCTGCGTCAGTTTGTCACAGCAGCCCTTGCTACTGGTATCAGAGCAGCTTCGTTGAAGCAGGACTTTAGGCTCTCCCGCCAATCTGCATCATGAGCCTGGGGTGCGACTGTTCTCCTTGAAGTTGCACTCGGACCCACAGCGCGCGGCATCTCTCCTGCACGTCTAAGGGATCACCCGGAGGGGCGTCTTCAGCCTTCCGCCTCTCTCCCTTGCTTCCGCCCTCGCATCTCATGGCTCTCGACCATCATGGGAGTAGCCGGCCACTCATACCTGGCATTTTTGTGCACCCCCTACCTGCTACACTAGCCGCCCGTGCCGTTGCCTTGCCATTGCCCCAGCACACAGGGACGTCCATGACACGCAACACCCGCAGCGTTCATCAATCAGACCCGCTGCTCCAGGCATTCTCGCTGTCACTCATTGTCCATCAGTCATGCTGGAAGTTACGTGGAAGTCACGCTGTTGCTGCCTGCGAAGTTGCCCTCAGTGAACTACACCCTGCATTGTCGCAGTTCTCTACTGCAAAGCGGGCGACATCTCCAAGCTTGCATCACACACCACATTGGCCCTCTCCTCCGCGCAACGTCCGCCCTTCCACATCGGCCGCAACATACCACCCGCTGGAGCAGTAGCCCCCTCAACTGCTGGCCGCCATCCTCAGAAGACCAGCGTTGCATCAGCGGCGCCATCCACACGCTGGCGTCACGAGAGGCTCCCACTCCGCTGTCGCCCGGGTCGTAGGACGCGGGATGGCCTACGCACCGCCACTCTTGCTCACGTCGCGGTCACAGCAGTGACTCCACACCAAGGTCCCTGCCACCTCAAACCTCAGTAAGCGTCTCCCCTCCCGCTTCTCCCGAGGACCCTAAATGTCGTGGCGCCGTTGCTGAGGACGTCACGTTTGTCCAGTTGTGGGTGGCGTTCGTGGAGGACTGCGCTGCAATCTCAAACACGTTCTCGCGCGTTGTCTCCACTGTCATCGATGCCACAGCTACCATTGCAGCTACCTTTGCAGTAGCAGCCAAGGCTGCGTGTGCCCCTAACGCCACGTCTGCTGGCAGGGCTGTCGAGACTTACACTGAGGCAGGCGTGGTGATTGGACCTGTTGCCGCAGCAGCTGCTGACATAGGCACACAGCTTGCAGTTGCCGCATCAGCTGCGACATCTGCCACAACATCTGCAGCATCATCCACAGCAGCGGCAGCATCATCAATCCGCACGTCCACAGCTGCCGCCGTGACGTACGCTTCCTCATCTCCATCGGCTGCCGTCAACGTCATCACTGCCTTCATCTCCGCCGTCCCTATCTTCACCACGCTCGACACCGCCGTCATCACAGGTGCCCTTGCTCACTTTGTCCCAGTCACTGCGGTTGTCTCTGTCCTAGGCGCCGCCTCCGCTGCTGTTGTTCCTCCATTTCTTTCTTTCCTTCGCACACCATCCCCCCCCCACACCCTCGTGAGCTGTCCATCTACTTGCATCTTGCTGTTGGACTCTTGCCTCTTTTTTCCTTTCTCCCTGTGGTGGCTTGCTGTGTCTGACTTGGGGTGGGGTTGTCCTGCAGTGTTTTACGTGCCAAGGCACCCTCTGATTACCCACGTCCATTGGGGCAGGGGAAACTCTGCCGAAATCTGTCCGGCAAAGCCCCTTCGTCGTCACCATGACTGGTGACGATGACTCATTCATTGCTGACCTGCAGTGTCAGCTGAACCTCGTGTGTGAGGCTCAGCGGGAGGCTGAAGATCGCTTTAAAGCCGCGAATGACAATCGCGCATCATTTGCTGATGAAGTCGCTGCTATAGTCCTCAAGCTTCTCCCTACTACGTCTGTCACCCTCTCTGGCACCGCTGCCGGCACCGGTGTTGGTGCCTCCTCTACACCGTCTGCTGCTACCATAGGTACTGCCAATTCAGCTGCTATTACGCCTGCTGCCACCTCTGCCACCACAACCCGCGAGCATGACTTCTTCTCACACCCCCCAATCCTCGCCGCTTGGCTTGTTTTCTCTACCTGAGAAACTTGCTTCAGTGCCTGGGCTGAGTGGGAACGCCTGTGGCAGTACTACTTCCCAGCAGTCACGCCTTTCACGCCTGTCAATGATGATTCTGCTCGTGCTGTCGGTGCTCTCATCGCCGAAGCACCCAAGGCGCTCATTGGTGATGTCGGCACATACAACGCAAACCCTACCGTCCAACGCCCTGCTGATCACATTGGCGCATACACTATGCTTTGCCGCCGCAGTAGTGTCACTAGCCAAGCAACTCAGAGCATACTCAACGTGCAATTCAACATGCTCTTAATGCGTACAGACAAATCAGCTTATGCTTATTGGGCCCGCGGGCTCAGACTGTTCCGTGAGCTTGACAAAGCTGCACCTAGCCAACTGTCGGCGGTGCTCACCATGGTCAATGGCTTGATCCCCAAGCTCTCAGACCTCCTTTGTGATGTCAAAGCCGATGAGCTGCAGCGTCTTGCATCACAGCCTGTTCCGCCCATGTCCTCTCGTTGTGTTGGAGCACTTTGAGACTTTGCCGCGTATTATCTTGCTGCTTGGTGGACCAGCTTGCAGAACAAGCGTCTCCACCGCCCTACTGTCACTAGGGTTGCTGCTATCACTACTTCAGCCTCTTCCCCCAGTTCTGCCTCTGCCTCTACTACCTCATCCACTTCCTCCACTACCGCCATGGCTCTCGTCTCTCAGGGCCGCGGCCGGGGCAAAGGCCAAGGGAAAATCCCGGACTCCACTTCTCGGGTTCCAGGCAAGGTGGTGTGCTGGAATTTGCGGCTCCTCCGAGCACTCCACTCGGAAGTGCCCTGCTGCACTTGATGATCTTTGCCTTGTACGTACCATGTGTGCCCACTAGGCTCGCTCCAGAGGCTCCTCCGTCTCTGCACCTAGCACCAGCACCAGCTCTAGCTCCAGCTCCAGCACCTCGTCACTGTTATGGGAGCCACCGGTTGAGGCGGTGATTACGTCATCATGCTGAGGTCAGATGCATGTTTTGATGCTTCCATTGTATTCTAAGTGAAAATCTGTGTGAAATCGACCCAAGAACCGGGTCATTCAGTGTAGGGACAAGAAAGCTACGGCCGTGCAAAGGTGGGAGGCACACCTCCAGAAAACAGGAGACATACCAGTTTGACCCCGCGCACGGCAGAGCCACTTTCTCGCCCACTGCAGCCAAAGCGCCCCTGGATGGTCGCTTACCCAATGAGGCAAGGTTTGTTGAGGTCTATGGGCGCTTCGGGATGGCGGCCAGAGCTGCATTTGCAAGCAAGGGCGCTTCGGGCGGCCGTGACCTCCGGTGGCGGTGCTGCCAGCGGTCGTCACGCGTGGAGCACTCAAGCGGTCATAACTTAGCTGTTTCTTCATGGATTGAGACATTCTTTGGTGTGTTAGAAAGCTCATAATGCGTACTACATGATGCATATGTCCTTTGTATGAATGCTCCTTGGTAGAGGGCTTTGGAGCACCGAGGAGCTTTCGGCTGGCTCATAGGGGCTGCTACATTAGGACACCTAGGGGTTGTTCTAAGCATGTCAACCTTACCCAAAGACTCTGTACATTATACTCTACTGATCCATCAAGTCTAAAGATTCATTCCATGCCCAACTCTCCCTGTTTTCCAAGCATTGCCTTGAACACGTCCATTTGATCCTACAAGTCGTCCGCAGCGCACCTTAGTGCAAACGCCGCAAGGAGGGTCGCACTGCGGGAACCCCGGTCACTAGCAGTATTCTTGCTGCTAGAAGTGGGTCGTGCGACATCTCAAGGGTTGGCCTACACACCAAGGGGTCGAGGGTGGGAGGTTTATCCCAAGGGCTCGACATGTGACCGACACGCAGGGCGCCCCTCGGTTTATATTTGGTATCAGAGCACGTGGACGTTCGCTCGGCTTTGCCTGGACCCAAGGGAGGCAGTGTTGGCTCTAGTGGGTGTGGAGGCACCCTCAAGGATGCCTAGCTCTCAGTGGTTCACGGTACCAAGGTTTGGGCAGCCAATGGACACCTTTGGTGAAGAGTGTGGAGCACAAGGATCACGGATAGGAGTGGGCAGAACACGTCGCATTCAGTAGATCTGAATCGAAACATGTTTTTGTTACTTAGCATAGTAATATTACATCAGATTCTTATAGCCTGTGATCTTAGCTTTCCAACGCATCCAAGAACGCCCAAATCGGAGCAGTAGAGCCCCTGCTACGGCTGTCGAAGTAACCCTTGGTGGAGCCGAGCCGCCCACCATGCCCACGAACGGGAGCGACGGGAGGCGCTTCGACGGTGGCCTGTCGAAGCGCTCTTCCTGTCATCCCAACGTGGAGAGGGGCATGCCTTGGTCCAGGGGACCATCCACATTCATTCCTTCATGGCCCATGTGCCTTTGGAGCCCAATGGAGACGAACTAGGATCACTGGTGGTGGAATACCCCGCCACCCATGGCGGGTACCAGATTCCACCCACCCAACACCCGTTTTTCGGGCTAGGCTAACTTTCTGAATACTCACTCAAATCGAGCGATTAAAAGCTCGATCTTGCATGGAAAAATCCAAGGAATCCAAATCTAAAGTCAGATTAGGTGTTCGACCACTCCTCAGTGGTCGATCCAGGGAGTACGATCAACGGCACTCATGGCAAGGGGCACACCATGTCAACAATCTCCCCCTTGCACCGCAGCCTTGATGCCCTATCCTTGGAACCTGTAGCATTTCAAACTTCACAGCGCAGACCAAGCTCCATGCAGCTTGCGTTGTGCCTGTCCTTGGGCTGTGCCTTGGTCATGGCATCGGCGAGCATGCGCTTGGTGCCACAATGCACAATAGCGGCATCTCCCTTCGCCACCAAGTCCCGCGCGTAGTGATGACGGATCTCGATGTGCTTGGTCCTCCTGTGCAGCACTGGGTTCTGGGTGAGGCTGATGGCACTCATGTTGTCAACATTGAGTACCATGGGCTTCCTTTGCGGCACGCCGATCTCCTTTAACAGCCGACGCAGCCACAACGCCTCCTTTGCGGCTTCCGCGAGTGCAATGTACTCCGCTTCGGTGCTGGACAGCGCCACGCAGTCCTGCTTCCTGCTTGCCCATGAAACTGCTGCACCACCAAGCACAAACAC
>SZWC01014009.1:57015-67142 GCA_023375785.1 Penium margaritaceum
TGGAGATGCGGGCTCATTCCCCGCCTCCTCATTCAGCTCTACTGCTGCCAGCGCTTCAGACTCATCGTCCGACTCGGCTGAATGCAAATCAGCCGCTCCCCCATCCACGGGATGGTTATCGCCGGTTGGAGCCGATAGGACGTCACCCTCTTTTGCGTCCTCCGGCGTCTCCCCCTCGAAGAGTGGCAGCCTCTCCTCATCAAACGTGACGTCGTGACTCTTCACAATCTGCTGCCTCCGCGGGTCGAAGAGCCGGTACGCCTTGCTCCCGCTCTCGTACCCGACAAAGATGCACCGGCGAGTCCGCGGGTCCAGCTTGCCCTGCCCCTCCCGTGCTTGCACAACAGCATGTACAACGCAACCAAATGTGCGGAGGTGTGCCACAGTTGGCTTCCTCCCGCTCCACACTTCTTGTGGCGTCTTCCACACCTTGGACTCCGCGTCCTTTAGCGGCTTCGTCGGCGTCAGGTTCATGATGTACGCCGCTGTCCGTGCCGCCTCGCCCTAGTACCGCTGCGCGATGCCGGCATCGCTCAACATGGACCGGATCATGTTGAGGATGGTGCGGTTCGCCCTCTCGGCGACGCCATTCTGCTGCGGAGAGTGTGGCGTAGTTTTCTGCCACGCAATCCCCTTGCTCTTCATCCATGCCGAGCAGCCCTCATACTCGCCGCCGTTGTCGCTCCGGAACGCCTTCACCTTCAAGTCTGTTTGCCGCTCCACTGCCGCCACAAACTCTTGCATACAAGTTAGGACATCACTCTTCCTCTTGATGATGTAGAGGTAGAGCTTGCGGCTGTGGTCGTCGATGAAGGTGACAAAGTAGCGAGTTCAACCAATGGAGGACTCGAACGGTCTGCACACATCCGTGTGCACCACCTCCAACTTCGTCGATGCACGCATCCCTTTGCCATCAAACCGCTGCCGTGTCGCCTTGCCTACCACGCATGGCTCGCACACGGCATTCTTGGCTGCATCCAGGCCCTTGACCTCAAGGCCCCGCACCACTTCCTTCTTAGCCATGTCCCTCACAGTTGAGGGAGCGATGTGACATAGGCGACGGTGCCACAGGTCCATATTTCCTTCATCCTTCGTCACGAGGTTGACGGCGTCAGTCCTTACCACATTGGCAAGGACCTTGGTGCGAAGAAGGTAGAGGTCCTCCTCCCTCTTGCCACGCGCAATCACCTCGCCGTCCCCCTCCTTCCGGATGATGGCCTCCTTCTTGTTGAAGAGCACCTCGAGCCCCTTGTCGGTAAGGCGGCTCACTGACAGCAGATTTGCCCCAAAGTTGGGCATGTGGAGCACGTCGTAAATGGTGCACGGAATGACTTTCCCGTTCACCACCGACTCAATGCGAACATTGCCTTCGCCCGCGGCCAACTCTATTTTTCCATTGGCCACTTTCATGCGCCGCTCGGTGGCGCCGTAGGTGACGAATGCCGCCCGGTTGCATTGTGTGTGGCGGCCTGATCCGGAGTCGATCACAGTGACTTCCGGATCTGTCAAGTCGGTAGACTCCCTGGCCATCATGGCTTGGGTGTCCTTCTTCCCGCCCTTCCCGGGCTGGTCCGACTTCTTGTTGGGGCAGTTGCGTGCATAGTGGCCCTGTTTGCCACAGTTGTAGCATTCCCCCTTGTTGTCACCTCTCTTGGTGCCCTGGTTCGCACCCTTCCCCTTCTTGCCTCCCCCTCCACCTTGAGGACGGACGGCATAGGCGGAACTTGACGTTGCCCCGCTTTCTCTTCCACCACGACGCATCCATTTGTTGCGGACGTACTCAGCCACCTTCGGGTACTTCAGCTCGTCGGCGGACCAGCCGCCTACGACGGTGATCATGGGACTCCAACTGTCCGGCAAGGCCAGAAGGAGGATCATGGCTTGCAGCTGAGGGTCGACCTTCCATCCGGTGGCTACGCACTCGGCAGTAAGGGACTCAATCTGCTGTAGGATCTCCGTGATGTCGTCGCCTTCGTTGGCTCGGAGGGTGACGAGCCTCTTGAAGACGAAGAGCTGGTTAGCAAGGTTGGTGGACTGGTAGATGGTGCAGAGTTTCTTCCAGGCCTCCGCGGCCTCCGTGCATCCTTGAATCAGTGCGCGCTGCGGCGGAGCAAGCGCTAACACCAACAATGCAAGCGCCTTCTTGTTGCGCTTCTTGTACTTGTCCACTTCCTCCGGCGTTGCGGTATCCGGAGGCGCGGTCTCTTCACCGTTGACCAGCTCAAGCAGACCCTTGTCATCGAGGTAGACCTCAAATTGCCACCTCCACAAGGGGAAGCCGTTTCCGTCGAACTTGGAGACGGCGCCGATGCTCTCTTTCTCGGTCGTTGCCATGGCGCGCGGCGGTAGCGTGAAGCTTGAAGAGCTAGGGTCCGTCTAGGCACGTGGGCCCATAACCCTTTGTTGGCTCTACTTGGTGTGGAGGCACCCTCAAGGATGCCTAGCTCTCAGTGGTTCACGCTACCAAGGTTTGGGCAGCCAATGGACACCNAGTAGATCTGAATCGAAACACGTTTTTGTTACTTAACATAGTGAGATTACATCAGATTCTTATAGCCTTTGATCTTAGCTTTCCAACGCATCCAAGCACGCCCAAATCAGAGCAGTAGAGCCCTTGCTACGGCCGTCGAAGTAACCCTTGGTGGAGCCGAGCCGCCCACCATGCCCACGAACGGGAGCGACGGGAGGCGCTTCGACGGTGGCCTGTCGAAGCGCTCTTCCTGTCATCCCAACGTGGGGAGGGGCATGCCTTGGTCCAGGGGACCATCCACATTCATTCCTTCATGGCCCATGTGCCTTTGGAGCGCAATGGAGACGAACTAGGATCACTGGTGGTGGAATATCCCGCCACCCATGGCGGGTACCAGATTCCACCCACCCAACACCCGTTTTTCGGGCTAGGCTAACTTTCTGAATACTCACTCAAATCGAGCGATTCAAAGCTCGATCTTGTATGGAAAAATCCAAGGAATCCAAATCTAAAGTCAGATTAGGTTTTCGACCACTCCTCAGTGGTCTAACCAGGGAGTACGATCAACGGCACTCATGGCAAGGGGCACACCATGTCAACAGGCAGCAGATCTGCCACAACTGCGTTTGGCCAGAATGTTTTTTCGTCACAACCGAAAGCATGGCAGCAGCGGCATACAACCACGCCTACCTCATGGAGGAGATCCGGCGTGGTCTTGACGAGTTGTGTCAAGAGAACCAACAGCTGCGCGCGGAGGTTGATGCGAGGTATGTCGGCCAAGGGAGCAGTGCGTTGGGGGGTGTTTCATTGGCATCCGCACCTGCCTTTCGGCGGCCCAAGCCAAAGGAGCCAGAATTCTACACCGGCAAGGGCAGTGCAAGGGAGTGGCTCTTTATGGTGAACTCATACTTCACGGCGTTGGGTGTTCCCGTGGGAGAAGATGCCACGAGACTAGAGTATGATCCTACGCTACTCCGGGGAATGGCACTGCAGTGGTGGTCGGCATTGTGCCGGAGGAACGCCGCTGGGCTGCTCGACGGGCTTGGGGACGGGGCACGGCTCCAGCCATTGCTGAGTCTACCGCTGGGGCGGGATGTGCAGCTCAATGTGCGGGCATTGACGAAGAAGCCAGAGACGTGGGAGCAGTTCGAGACGATGCTCCAGGCGCGTTTTGACATCGTCAATGGCAGCCGGATCGCACGGGACAAGATCAAGCACGTCAAGCAAGGCAGATCGGTCCAGGACTATACCACACGCTTCATGGCCTTGGCCGCGCAGATTGAGGACCTCTCAGACGTGGAGGCCTATGACCGCTACCATGACGGCCTGAAGCCACACATCTTACGTAAACTTGCGGTGCTCAGGTTGCGAACCTTTGCGGAGTTGGTCTCGGCGGCAGAGCGCATCGACGCGGTAAGCTACAATGCACGCCAGACCAGCTATGCAACACAACCATGGGTGGAGCAGCCGATTCAGGCTGTGCCCATGGAGGTGGATGCAATCCAAGCGGGGTTGCGGGGTGCGAGCGGGCAACAGGGACCAAGAGGCAAGTGCAGGGTTTGTGGCGACGAGGGTCATCGCAAGCGGGATTGCCCCAAGCACAAGGCACAACAGGGAAAAGGGCAGCAGCAATGAGGAGGGGACGACCCACTGTTGTAATTCTTTCGTCTACAAAGGATAGCACCAGCCCTGAAAGGTTTTTGCCAATCAAGGAGCTGCCTCAAGTGTTGTTGCGGAATGAAGGTGAGACCCGGCAGATTCCAGGGATCATCCTGGAACTGGTCCTTGAGATTCCGGAGGGGAGTTTCAAGGGTCGGATGAAGCTACGCGGGCTGCTAGACGGCGGTGCAAGCCATAGCTTCTTCAACGACAGGTTGGCAATGGGATTGGGGCTCGTACGGCAGCCAGGGACGTCAGTCAAGGCGCGGCAGGTCTCCGGAGCGGTGGAGTACGGCAGGCCTCTCATCAAGCACAAGGTCCATATGGGTGAGTTGGTTTGTATCATGGAGATCCACACTTGCCCTGTGGATGATTACGATTGCTTGATCGGCCGGGATTGGTTGCATGCCTGGAATCCGAAGGTGGATTGGAGGTGCAACCGGGTGGTCGTGAAGGTGGGCGGGAAAAATCTCACTTTGCCTTTGTGGCGGGATGAGGGGAAGGAGTCGGAAGTGGCGGAAGTGGGGATGCAGCTGCGCGTCGTCAACTTGCAGCAGCTAAAGCGGTGCGAGCGCAAGGGTGACCAGGTTTGCTTGGCATGGGTGCGTCCACAACAAGCAACAGAGCAGCAGATTGCAGCGGTTGAAGCAGCGGAGGGGCAGCCGGTGGAAGGCGCGGGAACTCCAGAGCTGCCTCCCGTTGTTGGGGAGGTACTCAAGGAGTTCGGGGACAATTTTCCGGAGGAGCTGCCGAAGGGGCTACCGCTGCAACGCGACATTGACCACAAAATTGAGGTGTTGCCAAGGTCATCACCAACGGTGCCGTCTTACAGCCGCATGAGCGATGCAGAGCTTGCGGAGCTAAAAGAATAGTTGGGGGAGTTGGTTGACCAAGGCTTCATTCGACCGTCGGTGTCTCCATACCCGGTGCCGGTGCTGTTCGTCAAGAAGAAGTCAGGAGAGCTGCGGATGTGCGTGGACTACCGGGCGCTCAACAACATCACAGTGAAGAACCGCTACCCGTTGCCACGGGCCGAGGAATAGTTTGACCAGCTACGAGGCGCGCGTTGTCAAGATGAGATCCGCGTGGTGCAATCCCGACGTTTGTCTGATCATCTCTAGTGGTTCACGTCTACTGTTTTGGGCGAATCTGAGACTGAGCGTGAGCTTTCTGGTCGCCTCACGCTATGTGAGCAGAAATTCAGAGACAGTCAGTTTCCGAAGGGAATAACGTTTTTCTGCGTCCGTTTTTTAACATAAACATGATCACAACATTTATAGGGCTAGTCATAAGCTTTCTAACGCACCAAACCACGCACAATTCGGCCAAGCGTAGCTAAAGTTATACTTGTCGAAGCGCAGGTCTCACCCACCACATAAGCCTGACGCCGCCACTCGCCGTGGCGCCTTCATTCACGTGCAAAGCGCCTTTCCCAAGGCGCATGTCCCATTGCACATGGTGTATGGGTCCCCTGTACTGTTTCCACGCACCCTACCCACTTTTGGGTCGTGTTTGGTGATGGGGTGTGACGAGGTTCGAAACCTGTCTGCGGACGTGCAGTCGGAATTTTGACTGTCCCCGAGTAACAAAACGTACTACTGAGTTTCGGACGTCGAGCCAGGATTTTGGCTAAGTCCCTCAATAACAACCTGCACTACTGGATCCGGTGGATGATCCGCAGGATCAGGTGGATCATCCACCGGACGCCTCGGCAGGAGTATCAGAGCATTTTCTCCAGATGGTATTTTTGTTACTCGGTCCGGTCGATTATCGACCGGATTTCGAGTCGCAGCCGGCTCCCAGAGCCGCTGCGCATACCCCAATTCTGGAAGGCCATATCTCCCTCCATACTTGTCCGATTCCAGCGAAACAACTTCCACCGGATTCAACAACTCATCAACTTTTAGGGGCAATCCTCCATTTTAGGATCCCAGCAAATGTCGAGCCGCCAGATCCGCCGGAGCAGATAATCCATTTTCTGGCGGCTCGTCAGCGCCTCCCGGCGCCGCACTTGGGCATGCGGAGGGGCAACTTTTCAACATTCTCCCCCTTGCACCTTCCATGCCCGCTGCTCCTGCTTGCTCTCACTCATCTTCCGCTGTGCCCTCCAGCCCATCATAGCTGGTCATCCCAAGTCCGGCCACGCTCATCGCGTGCCGGTCTGCGGGTTGCGCTTTGGTCAAGCAATCCGCAAGCNCTCCCTCGATACTTGTCCGATTCCAGCGAAACAACTTCCACCGGATTCAACAACTCATCAACTTTTAGGGGCAATCCTCCATTTTAGTATCCAAGCAAATGTCGAGTCGCCAGATCCGCCGGAGCAGATGTTCCATTTTCTGGCGGCTCGTCAGCGCCTCCCGGCGCCGCACTTGGGCATGTGGAGGGGCAATTCTTCAGCATTCTCCCCCTTGCACCTTCCATGCCCACTGCTCCTTCTTGCTCTCACTCATCTTCCGCTGTGCCCTCCAGCCCATCATAGCTGGTCATCCCAAGTCCGGCCACGCTCATCGCGTGCCGGTCTGCGGGTTGCGCTTTGGTCAAGCAATCCGCAAGCATGCTATGCGTGCTGCAGTGCTGTAGCACCACCTGCCCCTTCTCGACCATGTCCCATGCGTAGTGATAACGCACGTCAATGTGCTTTGTCCTCCTGTGCTGCGTCGGGTTGTTGGTCAGCGAGATGGAGCCGGTGTTATCCTTGTGCACCACCGTAGGCTCCTGCTGCGGCACGCCCAGCTCCCCCAGCAACCTGCGGAGCCACACCACCTCCTTGACCGCCTCGGCCAGCGCGATGTACTGAGCTTCCACTGTGGAGGTGGCGACGCAGTCCTGCTTCCTGCTGCACAACGAGACCGCTGTACCAGCGAGGAAGAACACGTAGCCGGATGTGGACTTCCGCTTATCCACATCGCCAGCGTAGTCTGCATCCGTGTAGCAGACCAGACGCAAAGGGTCCGCCCGCCCTTTGCCCTCGAACCTCACGCGCGCGTGCCGCGTCACCTGCAGGTAGCGGAGGATGCGCTTGACCGCCTGCCAGTGTAGTGGCCCTGGGTCGGCCACGTACCTGGTCACTTGGCCCACAGCCTAGGCCAGGTCCGGTCGAGTCGCCACCATGGCGTACATGAGGCTGCCCACCGCCGATTGGTAAGGCACCCCTGCCATATCCTCCCGCTCTTCTTTTGTTTGCGGTGCCATTGCCACACTCAGTTCATAGGTCGTGAAGACAGGACTGTACACTGGTTTGCAGTCCTCCATGCCGTACCGCTTCAGCACCTCGGCCACGTATTTGGCCTGCCCCAGCTCAGGCGTGCGCGTCCTCCGGTTCCGCGTAATGCTCATCCCGAGGTAGAACTCCAGCTCCCCCATGTCAGACATCTGGAACCTGCTGCTCAGCTGCTCTTTCAACTGCTGTAGGCTCGGCAGGTCTGAGGAGCACAAAATCAGATCGTCCACGTAGAGTGCGACAATGTAATGGAGCTTCTTGCTGCGCCGCACGTACACACTGTGATCTGACTCACAGCGCTTGAAGCCGAGTTGTGCCATGAAGCTGTCCATCTGTTGGTACCAACAATGGGGCCATTGTTTTAGCCTATACAAGGACTTCCGCAGCTTGCATACCTTGCCCTCCGGCGCCTCCACCCCCTCCGGCACCTCCATGCAGATTTCCTTGTCAATGATGTCATTGAGGAAGGCCGTCTTTACGTCCATTTGGTGGAGCTCCATGTCCTTCGCGGCTGCCACCGCAAGGATCACCCGGATGCTTGTGAACTTGGCGACGGGGGCGAACGTCTCATCGTAGTGCTCACCCTTACGCTGTGCGTACCCCTTCGCCACGAGGCGCGCCTTGTACTTGTCAACCACACCTTCCTTTGTGAACTTGGTCTTGAAGACCCACTTGGAGCCGATGACCTTGGCATCTTTCGGCCTGTCAACGAGCTGCCACGTGTTGTTTTCTGCAATGGACGCCAACTCCGACTTGATGGCAGCGTCCCACTGCTTTCCCTCGGGCCGCGCTAGCGCCTCTTCCATGGTCATCGGCTCCGTTGATGCAGCCAGCATGTACCGCATCATACCAATCCATCGACCGGTGCCTGCGTCGAAACGCTTCCCTGCTCTCCGCTGCCTCCCGCTACGGCACGGCAGTCTTGGCGTCTCATCGCTCTGGTGCGATCCTTCCGACTCAGCCCGCTCCGGTGAATCATCGACCGGACGGCTCCTCGAGGATCCCTCCCGCTCCGGTGAACCATCAACCGGACGGGCGGCGCGTCCGGAGGATTTTTCTCCAACGCCCAATGCGAACTACACCGGGAGTGCGCGCTTCGGCACCCGCGGTGCCTCCTTCGACGGATCATTCTGCCGGATCTCTAGCCCAGTTGCATCATCGTCGGAGTCCTCCGCGTCGGCTGCTGCACCTGCTGCACCGCCGCGCTCCAACGCCGCATCATCGACCTCCGCGTCCGCCGGCTCCTCCTTGTAGTCAAGGAGCTGGAACCACTCCCCCTGTTTTGGAGTGTTCCCGACGCTCATGTCGTTGATGCTGCTGCTAAAGCTCTACTGCTCGTCAAACTCGACGTCACGGCTGCGGATGATCTCTTGCGTGCGCGGGTCCCAGAGCCGATACGCCTTTTGCGCGCTCTTGTAGCCGAGGAACAAGCACGGCTTCGCCCGCAGTTCCAGCTTGTTGTCGCGTCATTGCGCCTCCTGCACCATCGCGTGCACCTTGCACCTGAAAACCTTCAGGTGCGCCACGTTTGGCTTGCACCCGCTCCAAACCTCCTGCGGCGTCTTCCAGCCGCCCTTACCCTTCAGCACCGCTGTTGGGGTCAGGTTGATGGTGTAGCTCGTTGTACGCACAGCCTCTGCCCAGAACCCTCGCGGCAACCCCGCATCCACAAGCATGGTCCGCACCATGTTGAGCAGCGTCTGGTTTGCCCGCTCCACCACTCCGTTGGACTGTGGCGAGTACGGCGTAGTGGGTTCCCGCTTGACGCCCTGCTGTTTCATCCACCCGCTGCAGCCCACGTACTCTCCGCCATTGTCACTGCGTAGCGCTCTGACCTTCCGGCCAGTCTGCCTCTCCACCGCTACGACGTACTCCTTCAGCCGGTCTAGGACCTCGACTTTCCGCTTCATGAAGTACACGTAGAGCTTCCTACTGTAGTCATCAATGAAGGTGACGAAGTATATGAAGCCGCCGTTTGACGGCGTTTTGAACTGTCCGCACGCGTCGCTGTGCACGACCTCCAACAGGTCCTTTGCGCGAGCCGCGTTCTCGTTGAACGGCTTGCGTCGCGCCTTGCCCAAAATGCAAGGCTCGTACTTTTTTGTGCACTGCTGCATCTGCTGCCGCGTCTGCACCGCCGATGACGAGGTCGCGCACCATGTCGCGCTTCGCCATCTCCTTAACAGTTGCGGGTGCCGAATGCCCCAACCGTCGGTGCCAGAGCTCCAGATCAGCGCTTCCTCCCTTGGCCATGTTGACGATGCGCTCCTGCAAATCTGCTGCATCGGATGCCGCGGGGACCACCTTGGTCTCCACAATGTAGAGACCGCCCTCGCGCTTCGCCTCCAGCACGACCTCGCCGTCGCCGTCGATGCGCACCACTGCGGCTTTCCTACGGAAGAGCACCTCATATCCCTTGTCCGTCAAGCGGCTAACACTCAGGATGTCAGCCAGGCCGGGGACGTGCTGCACTTCACGAATTGTGCACAGCTCCTTCTTACCGTCCACCACGACTTCCACCTCCACGTTGCCTTGGCCGGCCGCCGGCTCGACTTTGTCGTTCGCAACCACCATTGACTTGGAGGACTTCTCGTAGGTGACGAACCCCACCTTCTCAACTTGGGTGTGCTCCTCGGCCCCGGAATCCAGGCACCGCCTGTTGGCCTTCTTGAGGAAGTGGTTCTTGTTGCCGTTGAGGAGCGACCTGCCCTTGCTGTTTTTGCCGCCGGTCTTCGCCTCCTCCGGGCACTCACGGGCCCAATGGCCCTCCTTGCCGCA
>SZWC01014010.1:0-16715 GCA_023375785.1 Penium margaritaceum
TCTCTCTCTCTCTCTCTCTCTCTCTCTCTCTCTCTCTCTCTCTCTCTCTCTCTCTCTCTCTCTCTCTCTCTCTCTCTCTCTCTCTCTCTCTCTCTCTCTCTCTCTCCAGTGTTATGTCATCCTTGGAACGAGTTACCTCCACAGTTAAACTCAAAAACAAAAGGAGAAAAAGAGTTGGTAGTGTGAACCAGCCACTGCTAGGGATCCTCCATGGTGCACAATCACCCTCAGGCTATCAATGGCAGCTTTCCCTCTATAAGTGGCTCAGTGACAGCACCATCCATCTCTCGTATTCATCAAAATTTCCCTGCAGCACTCCACAGCAGCACATCCCTCAATCCATGACAAGTCTCTCCTCTGCCTGGTGCAACTGCCCATTACTTGCTGAAAATGCCCACATCATTCACAGCTGGTCGCAAGTTTTCATGAAAGCAGCCCAACACATATCCATCCATGAGATGAATTTTTCTGACTTTCTGACCGTGACATATGAAAATGTCCATTTCCCTCTGTCCAATCCCAGATACTACAACAACACACAACTTGAAACAGCACAATTGGATTCAACCAAAACTACACATGCACGCCTGCTCCCAAAACATTTTCTACCCAAAAGACCCAGCAGCATAGCAGTGGCATCAGCTTCATCACTTTGAATGGCAAAGGAATCTCTCTGTCCCGGACATGGAGACAACCCCGATCTCCTCCGATGTTGTTTTATGGGAATGATCACTGTACAGGAGGTTTCATGTGTATCTGCTCTTTGACTTCTCCATTGCTGGCTCCCTAGTTTGCCGCTCCAGCTACTATGGCAAATTATTTCCTGAGGAGGAGTACCAGTCTTAACTGAAATATTTAAGCACAGAACTATGGTGAGGCTTTCCAATTCTCATTGAACCAATCCTTCATCCAGTGCTAGAAAATCATGAGACAAATCTACCAATCATGTGGAAAGAGCTTCTGGAACATTGTGTGTTGTTTTTGAACTCCAGACATGCAGGTAGACATTGGGCTCGGATGAAGGCAACTATACTAGGATATCTTGATCCTTCTGCCCCTTGTTGAGCCTCTACCTTGAAAGATTCAGGGTGCATATCAGAATGTGACTCTGGCATGTCCTCTTGTACTGAAATTTTTGGGTTTCTGGGTAGTGAATAAGTTTCCCTTACCCAATAAGGTTCACCTCCAAGGAGAACCATCTTGGTAACGGATAAGTCAGTATGTGGCCGTCAACTCGGAACCAAGGCTCCCCTAAATAATACAACCATGTTGCAACGTTTATGGCCAGAGGAAATTAGCCGTTGCTTGCTGATGTTGTACTGTTCTGTGGCGTGTTTCATGTATATGGTGGATGTGAATTCCCTCCACCGATTAGCCCAGAACAAAACGTTTTACAATGTTTGCCTCTTGTTCTGCGGCCCTCGTCGCCGTGTCTCTGCTCTGCCATTCCTCCCTTGCTCATCCTTCACCAGCCATTCTCTCTGAATTTCTCTTCAAGATCTTCACTCTGTGACTATGCTCCTTTGCTCCGATCTGCAAGGTGTTCACTCCAACCTCTGCATTTTATGTGCTCCATTTTCCACCTCAAACCATGGCATTCTACCTTGCAGCTACCACTTGTCTTCCTCTCCCTTCCTGCTAACTCCTTTCTTTCAGACCTGTGTGCTTGCTCTTGCCACCTGTCCACACTCTTGTGCATTCCGCTGATTCTACCTGCTTCTGGTCTTGCTCATCCCATGAATCTATTTCGTCCGACACTTTTCACACAAACTGTCTCCTGGAATACATCAATTGCTCATTCTTGCCTCTCCCATTTCAGCATTGCTGCTCTACACAATACAATACAAAATTTTCTACATGTCAACCTTCATTATGACCCGTGAAGGGAAGTTATTGGACTGTGGAAAAAAATGCAATGCCTTCTCGTTTTCTGCAGTGTTTCCACTGAGATCTGCTTGGTCCTCTCCAAAACCACTGGGTCAGATTTTATGAATCACTGCTTGTTCGTCATGATTGGTCTTCCTTTTTTCTAAGATGAGGCTGAGGAAGCCAGAAGTTTCTTAAGTGACTGAATTTCATGGTCCCAGAACCAATCCAACCAAATCTTGGCTGGATTGAACGCAAAACTTGGAGGTCACCATCCAGAGTACCTCCAGCCAGATATAACTGAATTTCACCAATCAGGTGCAACCTTTATTGGACCACAAAATTCTGTGGATCATGATGATAGGATTTTTTGTAATCCCTGCATTGCACACTTAGGCGGTGAATTAACGCTCCTGGATCTGGAAGAAGATCCCACAAGGCCCATCTTACTCCATAAAAACTCCATGAGAGGGATAAAATGGGAAACAAGATGACTTCATTCTATCTCAGATGAGGGAAACTGTTTTCTGTGTCTGGTACCAAAGAAAAGAGGGAGTGCGGCAGGTTTGTTCTTGTATCAGGACGGGATTCTTTGTTAGCATGGCCTCACACTCAAATGCCTCCAACTCAGGAATCCCGAGGCCCAAACTATGATTATGAATCATGATGAAATCTCATATGATAACCAATATACTCTAGATGTAGAGTAAAAGGTCAAATGATACCACCGCCACAGGTCGTTGGCCCAGTTCTGGTTTTCCTGGCTTCCTTGAAACCTCTGTTTGAAAGGGAGATGACTTAGTCCTTGTAAAGTATTTTAGTTGAAGATGAAAAATCTGATTCAGCTGAGTAGGCCTCCGTTAAGGAACTCACAATGGCGTGGAAGGGGATGAGAGGCTGGGAGGCTAAGGGTGGCAGAGGGAAATGATGATACTAATGTTGCAAGGATCCTAACTTTTCTCCTGGAATCTTTCCTGCATCTGGTTGAAATGATACTAGATTGACATGGACCAAGAAGTTTACCCAGTCCTTTTACCCAAGTCACATGCTTTGGAGGGTGCAGCATTCCCTGATCTGACCATTGAGCCCTACATGAGGGAAAACTGTGAGATTCAAATATCTTCCAGGCAAGGAAGTAATCCAAACCATGCAACTGATTCATACACGTGGTGCAATCCCATTGCGGTAGGAGGCCTCCATTGTGCAGGTTAACACAGAGATGATAAAGAAAGTCACAGGCACAACGACTGAGGCTACATCACATGAATCACCATGCCAGGGTAGCACGACTGCCTCAATGATTGAGTTTCAAGAAAAACTGACTTTGCCAAGTGGCCAAAGCTATATCATGTAGTACTTCCTGTATATAAGGAACATTGTGACTTTGAACAAGTCAACCTTACATCCAGATGATAAGTGAGTTATGGTTAATCACCCCAATTTGACACACTTGACAATCAGTGCATTGGAAAGTTTATTTCTTCATGCAAATGTTTTTTTCAAAATATCCACGTGACTACATGTGACCAAAGTCCCGATCTGCATTTCTTCTACAGAATGAAACTTATAGTTTGCTCTATGCGATGTTTAGCAATTTCTAGGAACAGTCCATGTTCAATAGTTTGTTCACTTCCCAATACACTTTTTGATACACAGTTTCACGGGTGAGGCAATTGGTCATACATGTGATAAGTGGCATAGTAAGGTTGCAAAGAAAAAAAGGACCATTTAACAGAAGAAAGCCAGTAAAAGGCCGAATCATTCTCACAACTATGGGCCAGAACTTCCACAGAAACTTTGCCCCATCAGGGAGAACGCTAATTAGGTGGTGGTCCTTGGTGTTTTGGCACACTGGAAGAGGACGATGTACATGGTGGACTCTGACAATGTTTGTCTTCTGGTAGTCCTGAAAATGAATTTTACATGATGAAGGCCCTTACCTCCCCTACTTCAGACACAGCAAAAAATGCTTTTGCCTCCTGTGAAAACTTCCTGTATGGTGTAAAGCTTGTACCATGCTCCTACAAGAAGGACATCCTCAGCATATGTTGTCAGAAAAGGGCAGATCAATTGCTGTTTCTTGCAACATCCTGCAGAGCCCTGTAAAACATGTGATCCACCATAGTGAGCCCTGGAACAATTATTCTTGTCTGCTCTCTATGACTTCTGTGATAGCTGTTTTGAGAATGTATGACCAAGAAAAGGAATTCGGAGTTGTAGTAATTTTTTGCGGATTCAGATCAGGTGGTTGCATCCTGATAGATAGTCAGATTGTTTTAAACAGGGGCATGGGCAGGAATTGACACAGAGGTTTTCAAATGACCTCTAGCATCTCCGACACAACTCCATGGTGATGATCCTAAACATTCAGACTCCTGTGAAGACAATAACCTCCAAAACTGAGTACAAAGGAACAAAATGTGGCTTGATAGGCCATACCTCAAAAATCATTTTTCTTCTCCACTATGTTGCATCTGGATGTTTTTCCTTTTTGGTGGATATCATGGTGCAATATGCAATAGTTCATAGCCTTATGTTTGAGGTGATCACTCCTTCTCTTCATCTTTATGTGAGGTACAGTTAATCATGCCCATATTATACACAAAACAACCCATTTATTACACACATGCATACACACATGCACACACACACACACACACACACACACACACACACACACACTCACACACACACACACACACACACACACACACACACACACACACACACACACACACACACACACACAGCGTGTGTGTGTGTGTGTGTGTGTGTGTGTGTCTCTGTGTGTGTGTGTGTGTGTGTGTGTGTATGTGTGTGTGTTTGATTGTGATAACTAAGTGGTTATGAAAAGGGGGATGGCCTGTGAGGTGCACCCAGACGACAAGGCATGAACGCCCTTAGAATTTCCTCACTAGGGCGCCTAGGAGGGGATGTTTTGACATTATTTATGGCAAAAGGAAGGGAAAAAAACCTCCACCACCACTCCAAAGGCCACCTGTCCAGTGGGCGGCTCACACGTGGGAGCTTAGAATGTCTAGGGAAGGGTTGGGAGGATGGCTTTCAGGCTTCGCAAACAATCCTCAGGCGGTTTCCTACAGGGCAGGGATCTCATCCAAAAACTGGGCGCAAAGTGGGCCTGATGGATTTCTGCCACAAACCATTTGACACCCCAATGCACCCCGGACAGTCTCTGTTGTCAACGTAGATTCCCTACAGTGTCTAGTATCTTCACTGCGAGTGAACGGAGAAAACTAGGTGAGGATTATTGAAGTGCAGGGAAGCAATGCAGGTGACACGTCACCTGTCACCATAGTGGCATCTGCCATGGTGTAGCTTGGTTTGGGACAAAAGGATAAGTCCCCACAAAAGATATGGACGTGGGAATTCCTCGAAAAAAAAGGACTTGTTACTGGCTTGGGATTCCAAGAGCAGGCTCAAAGAGCTTCATCTGTGCCTGTTGAATATTTTTGCCCCTTGTTCAGTGTTGTAGGACGGATCAGGAATGCTCTGCCCCTTGTGGAGGTATGACCCCAGGATCTGTTCTAGAGTGACTCAACTATACTCTGTCTCATGTAAGACATGATATGTGAGTACACTGTACGGGTGAGTGGTTACCTTAGCCATTTTGTTGATTTGGCCAAGTGAGAGGTCATGAGTTTGATCCTGGCCCCACGCACATCTTGCTTGCTATGGAAGCTTCCAAGAAAGAAATTCCGTAGCTTCTTGGACACTATATGGTTGGTCTATCAGCTTGACACTAGGATGCTTATGTGTCAAGCCCACAGTGCAAGTCTATTGGTGATGTGACTGGTTCAAGCCACTTCCCAGGAATGTCCTTGTGAGTTCTAGGACTAGACAGATAGCTATAAAAGGACTTGTCTTGCATGCTGATCAATTAACCCTTGCTTGATGCCCCCTTGCGTATCGACGACTTGAGCTCTTCTTGAGATGTAATGCTAAGGCGTTAGTACTATTGAAGGTGAAGTGTATGCCTGATTAAGTTTGGGGTGCATGTCACATGTCAACAAAAGAAGAAGGCCTAAAAACCTTTGTGAGATTTTTGGTTTCGCGGCTTCTCCGCCAGAGGTGGTTAGCTTAGAAGCTAGCAAAGGGTTATGGGCCCACTCCTCTGGTTAGAGAAGTTTCACGCACGCAACCGCTAAGGTCACAAGCTGTGAGAGCGCCTTCGCTCTCACCCAACTTCTCTCTTTGCAGGTCAACATCAGCAGGAGGGGAATGCAACACATCTGCACCTTTCTACCTTGGGAGCTGACATCAGCCTACATCAGCCTACATCTGCTTGCAACAACCAACGTGAACAGGGGAAGCAGTTGCCTCTTCTCACCAACTGCCTCCAACAGCCTCAAACGCAGGTACATCGGCATCAACAACAGGTGTAGCAGCTCTAGCAGTTGTAGTTGTAGGGATGGCAGGGACAGGGGAGCCAGGGAATCATTCACCCATCCTTACGTTTGATGGAGAGGGGTTTGCACTCTGGAAGTGGCAATTTGAGATCATCATGGATGACAGAGATCTGTTAGGATGTTTTGATAGAACTATTTGAGAACCAACAGAAGAGGGTGTTGACCTTGTGGCATGGGTCAAGCTCAACAAGAAGGCTCTCGCCATTCTTGTGTCATCATCCATACAACCATCAGTCCTTTCACACATTAGCGGTTGTATAGTGGCAGCCGCGGCATACGCCAAAGTCGGCAAGGTGTTTCGGTCCTCCTCACTTGCCAACCGTCTCTTCATTCTACAAAGCTTCATTAGCATGAGGCTTGGCGAAGGGGAGGATGTCTCCACCTTTATGCAGAAGTTTGAGACGCTCTTACAACAAGCCACCGGCATGGGGTGGGACCTGAAATCGGATATGCAGGCCATGATTTTTCTGATGACGCTGCCGGAAATTTGGGGCCCCATGATAACGATGATTGGAGGGTGGACAGAAGATCAAGTTTCCTACACCACTATCTCTCAGTATGTGCAGAATGAAGCCATGCCTCGTAGCAGCAGCGAAGCAAAGATGGCTTCCTTTGCCTCACAGAGCAGCGGCACCTTCCGTAATACCTTCTCCTCTGGGTCCAAGGGTAACAACAGCACTAGAAACAGTGGAAAGGGTATAGAGCACCAAGGAAACTGCCAGAACTGTGGCAAGGATGGACACTGGGCTCGAGAGTGCCGTGTACCCAAGAAGAGGGAGGAGACAGGGATGAATGGCAAGGGGTAAATGGTGGGAAGGATCCCACAAGCTTTATGGCTGAGTGTGCTTACAACAAATGGAGGGTGATACTCAGGCCAAGAGCCTATGGCCTTGACTCGAGCACAAACGAGCACACCACTTATGAGAAGAGAGACTTCATCTGTCTTGCTCCATGCAACAATAACTTTAGAGTCGCCAGCGGCAAGGTTGAGGCAGCTGAGGGGATTGGTGACAAGTTGGTCACAGTGGGTTTCAACGGTGGATATTCCGACCTCAAGCTAGAGGGGGCGGTCTACTTGCCCTCCTTCACAGCTTACCTGCTCTCCGTCTCTAAGATAACTGACCATGGCCTGACAGTGGTCATTGCAGAAAAGGAAGCAGTGATAGTCCCTACCAAGGACATCAACATCTCTTACTCTGCCAAGAAGGTTCTTGCAGAGGTTCCTCGCATTGATGGAATCCACATCTTGAAAACCAAAATGACAACTTCAACGGATCAATCTTCGGTCGAGAGTGATGATGATGAGAGCAGCGATGCAGACTTAGATGAGGAAGGACATGTTGGAGCAGTAGAAGCATTGGCAGCAGATGATTTGGCAATAAAACCGCAAGCAAATGCAACCACCAGGGCTGTTCATTCTAGCGTGTGCACATCCTCCAAGAACCTGTGGCACAGGCGCTTTGGACATGTGGCTCATCACACATTGGAGCTCATGGGAAAGCAGGAGCTAGTGCGTGGGATGGAGTTAGGTGATGAGGTGGAGGGAGCCGGAATCATGTGTGAGCCTTACCTTCAAGGCAAGGCGAAAAGGAAACCCTTAAAGTGCAATGGTACACGTGCTCTCGCACCTCTTGATTTCGTCCACTCTGACGTGTGTGGTCCCTTTCACATACCGTCAAATGGAGGCAGCAAATATTTCCTCACATGAATCGACGACAACAGCCGCAAAGTCTGGATGTACTTTCTCAAAAAGAAAAAGTGAAGGAGAATCTGCAGGCCTTTTTTGCTATGGTTGAGCAACAGAGAGGAAAGAAGGTGAAGGCATTCAAGACAGACAATGGGGCAGAGTACGAATCCTGCAGGGAGTGGCTCAAGTTGCAGGGCATTGAACACCAGAAAACTACTCCCTACTCACCTCAAAGCAACGGCATAGAAGAGAGGATGAACCAGACCCTCCTGGGTATGACAAGGTACATGCTCTTTGATGTCAAGCTGCCTCCTAGGTTCTGGGCAGAAGCAGCACGTACGGTTACCTATCTTGTGAACCTCACACCTGCAGCAACTCTACGAAGGAGAGGCAAGAAGAAGCAGACCCAGCAGCTGAAGACGGCTCAAGAAGCATGGTCAGGCAGGAAGCCGGATGCCAAGGTCCAGGCTGGTGAGGGCCCTGGAAAGCTCAATGCAAGAGTACGAAGGTTTGTTTTCATCGGCGATTACATCACCCACCAAGCTTATTGACTGTGGGACAAGGGGCTAAGAAGGTCATCCGCAGCAAAGACGTGGATTTCCACATAAGGTCTTCGAGTAAGGGAGAGCTTCTTGAACTTGAGAAAACTCCAAAACAGGGAGGGTGGCTCACTCTCCTTGAGGAGGGAGAAGATGCACCAGCACAATGACGTGGGATGGGTGATCCAACAGGGAAAGGAGCTCATGAAGATGAATCGAAGGAATCAGACTCTTATTCCAACATATTGGATCCTCCGGAACATGAGGAGGATGCCTCTCCCATCATCAACAATGAACCAGACCTCCAGCCTCCACATCAACCGTACCAGCCAGCAGGTTCAAGGAGCAGTTCACGCCTCAAAGTACCTCAAGTGCATTACGACGCAGATAGGGGTAAATGGAAAGGCTTCAGCTATTCATTCTTGGTTCAAGAGGAGCCAATGTCTGACGTAGAGGCATTCACTCGACCTGACAAAGCTGAGTGGGATGAAGCAATTTGCAGTGAACTCAGCTCCATCGAGGAGAATGGGATATGGGTGATGGTGGAAAGACCTGCCGGGGCTCATGTTGTAGGGTCCAAGTGGGTTCTGAAAGTAAAAAGGAAACAGGATGGCAAGATAGACAAGTACAAGGCATGAGTGGTAGCAAAGGGGTTCTCCCACTGGCGTGGCGTAGAATGCGATGAGACCTTTGCTCCAGTTGTGGCGTTCGCCTCCATCCAGTCAATGCTCACCATTGCTGCTGCCAAGAACATGGAGGTCCACCAGATGGATGTCTAGACAGCCTTCCTTTACGAAAATTTGACAAGGAGGTACTGATGGAGGTTCCGGAGGGGGTTGATGCTCCCGAGGGCAAGGTGTGCAGATAAGTGAAGGCGCTCTATGGGCTAAAACAAGCACCAAGACTTTGGTACCAGAAGATGGACACGTTCATGGCTAAGGAGTCCTTCATGCACTGCGACAATGACCCTAGCATGTACGTGCATGAGAGTGACAAAGGGACTATGTTGGTCGCCTTGTATGTTGATGACCTCATTCTATGCTCCTCTTCAACGCACCTGTTAGACGATCTCAAGGGGCAGCAGAGTAGCAGATTCGAGATGAAGGACATGGATCCTCTTGACTTCTATCTTAGAATTTCCATCAAGCGTGACAGAGCAGCAGGTACCATCAGCCTAAACCAGAAATAATACATTGACTCCATCCTCAAACGATACGACAAGGCAGATTGCAAACCTGCCAGTACACCCATGAGCTCAGAGTGCAAACTCTCCACCTCCATGTCCCCATCCAGCGAAGCAGAGAAACTGCCATGCTGGGCATCCCATATCAGTCTGCAGTGGGTAGTCTGATGTATGCCATGGTCGCCACCCGACCAGATATAGCCCATGCTGTTGGGCAGGTGAGCCGGTTTGTGGCCAATCCCGGTCCACTTCACTGGCAGGCCGTGAAGTGCATCATGCACTACCTTCAGGGGACGCGGCACGCGGGGTTCCACTTTGGAGGCATCGTTGGATCCGCGTCACTCCGTCTCATGTGCTACACCGATGCTGATTGGGGAGGAAAAATCGATGACAGAAAATCTACCTCCGGCTTCGTGTCTATGTTGAATATAGGTGCAATTAGTTGGGCAAGTTGCAAGCAGGAATGTGTATCTCTATTGACAGTTGAAGCTAAGTACATTGCCTTGGCTGAGGTGTGTAAAGAGATGCAATGACTGCAAAGCTTGCTATCTGAAATGAAGGCACCACAGGCAACAGCGACGGTAATCAAGATTGAAAACATGAGCGTGATTGACATGTCAAAGAACCCCGTCGTGTCGAGGCGCACAAAGCACATTGAGATGCGCTACCACTATGCTCGAGACTTAGTCTACAAGCAGACAATGGAGCTCGAGTATGTCGATACCAAGCTGAACCGGGCTGACATCCTTACAAAGCCACTGGACAAGGACCTGCACCAGGCGGACAGGCAAGGTATCGGCATGGTCAACCCAAGTGATGACGAATGATGATGGTCACTGACGCAAGGTGCAAGGGAGAGATCTGTTGAATACTTTTGCCCCTTGTTCAGTGTTGTAGGACGGATCAGGAATGCTCTGCCCCTTGTGGAGGTATGACCCTTGGATTCGTTGTAGAGTGAATCAACTATGCTCTGTCTCATGTGAGATATGACCTGTGATCACACCATGTAGATGAGTGGTTACCTTGGCTAAGGCTGCACACCAAATTCGATTCGCAAATCCTTGGCTGGATTCGGATTCGTGAGTCCAAATCCAAGCCTGGATCCGGATTCGCGGATCCGAGACCAGGATTCACAAACCCTCTTGGATTCGTGAATCCATCGAATCCAGCGGGAACAATTCACTAACTGTTGCTAGTGAAGTAGTTCAACCGCAAATAGATTCACTGATTGCATGGAGTGTGATGACCTCGATGTATAGTTTCTGAATCTTGGGGATTGAGACGGATGTGCAGCGTCGCAGTACAGTTGCTGTGGATAGTTGCGCATCCATGGCACGTCTAGAGCACAACACGTGGCTTATGCCACGTAGTGTTCCATTTTTTTTCAAACTTTCTGTCCATGTCCCAAAGAACTGGGACGCGGACAAGTATTCTTTGGTACTCATGGCGGACTTGTCCATGTTTGTGGAGTGCCACTCTTTGTTTTTCACCCCTCGAGTGACGGCTGTGCATCTAAAAAAGTTCTCCACTGCAACTCGCGCATTCCATTGCACGCCGGTACTCCAAAGGCAAGACCCTTCTTTTCCGCATCGCAATCGCTTGTACATAAGGGCACAACAAAAGGGCATAGCAAATCCAAAGCCATTAGATCATCGGATCGCACGGATTGCAAGGAACAGGGTTTGCAAAGAGGTATTGGTTTGTCCATTTTGTCCAATTTTGTATGCTAACGTCTTCAGTCATGTGACTTTTTTATCAAGAGAAAAAACATGTGTGTCTTCGATGGACAGCTTTGCACAAGTAAAGACGTTTACGGTTGTTCAAATCAATGATCAGACATCCCATTTTTTCAAACAGCTATCACGATGGATCAGATCTACGAACAACCAATAGCAAAAACGCAAGCTTAAAGTGAAGGAAGAAGTGAAAGAACTGTTTGGTGATGAAAAAGGACCCGTTACAGTCCTCCCAAGCGCCTGACAACATTTTGAACGCACACACGAGGTTGGATGAAAGGTCCAGCTTTCTCAGCGCACAGCCGCATCAGCCAAGCCTGACACTCGCACGGCGATGCTAATGGTCCGAACCAAACGCTCGCGTGGCCTCAGCGAGAGTGATTGTGATGGCCTGTGATTCAGACCACACACGTGTCATGTGTGTGCCAGCTCATTGATGCTCGGCACATGCATGATTGGCGCTCAGGCCGTTTTTGCGAACGGCGACCTGAAGTTCCGGAGTTTTGAAACTTCGGAACTCGAGATCGCCGCTCGGCGGTCTGAGCAGCGGAGATGAACCCCTCAGTCACTGTATTTTCAAGTCAGCCCCTCCCCCCTCCCCTCTCCCCAGGATTCAAAGCTGGATTCCCGAATCCCAAACTGAGACCCACCCTTGGATCCGGATTCGTGAATCCGGGTCCGGATTCAGGATTCGTGAATCGGATTCACGAATCCTTGGATTCGCGTGCAGCCTTAACCTTGGCCATTTTGTTGATTTTGCCAAGTGAGAGGTCATGAGTTTGATCCTGGGCCCATGCACATCTTGATTGCTATGGAAGCTTCCAAGAAAGAAAGTCCGTAGCTTCTTGGACGCTACATGGTTGGTCTGTCAGCTTGACACTAGGATGCTTATGTGCCAAGCCTAGAGTGCTAGTCTATTGGTGATGTGGCTGGTTCAGGCCACTTCCCAGGAATGTGCTTTTGAGTTCTAGGACTAGACAGACAGCTATGAAAGGACTTGTCTTGCATGCTGATCAATTAACCCTTGCTTGATGCTCTCTTGCGTATTGATGACTTAAGCTCTTCTTGAGATGTAATGCTAAGGCGTTAGTACTCTTGAAGGTGAAGTGTATGCCTAATTAAGTTTGGGGTGCATGACACATGTCAACAAAGGAAGAAGGCCTAAAAACCTTTGTGAGCTTTTTGGTTTCACGGCTTCTCTGCCAGAGGTGGTTAGCTTAGTAGCTAACACTGCCCGCCCCCGGATACCATGAGTGTGCACATCCTGCTTTGTCTGTTCAGAGCCCTGAGTCGCACACTACTACCCTTTTTCCATGGCACACGCCTTAAGTCATCACTGATTTTGAGGAATTGGCAAAGATCCATCTCATCCTTGCAGTGGATATCTCCAACCTTAGGAGGCATGGAAGCACCTTGCAAACTGAAAAGTGGAGCAGGACATGGCACTTTTTGTGACCTTGAAAGATCTTGCAAGGTCTTCCTGAAGCAAGGAGCAACAGTCGGAAACTTTTGGGATGAGGTGAGAGACATCCTGCAATGCCTGCTCAGAATTGGTGCAGTATGTTCAATCCACAAGTGGCTTGATCTTGTACTGATGCACGTGTGAGAGCAGTACAAGAAGTTCCACGGCAACATCTTCCACTGTTGCCAAGTGGCAGAGACCAAGAACATTAATCTCTCTTCCATCTTTGCACGGCTTTGAAATACTGAGGATATCCCCAAGGGCTAAAATTTCATGGCAGTAGGCACAGCCCCAACTGCATACCTGCACCAGGGCACAATAGCCGCAACAGCCTCATCATCTTCACTTTTGACATTAACTCAGGCCAGGAGGGGGCAGATGTGCTTTGGGCAGTGGAAGTCACAGATATGGGCGCAGTTGTGCAGCGTAGAGGTGCAGCTTCTGCAAACAGGCAGGAAACTTATTGTGCCAGTGCCCCACGCTGATGATGCAGAAGCAGCAGAAACAGCAGCTGCAAAATTTTCTGTGGCAGCAGCAAAATACTCGACAGATTCAGTGGCAGCAGCAACAGCATCAGGAGCAGTGACAGCAGTAAAACTACCTGGCAGCCATCTGGGCCGGTCCTTCCCTTGCCAGGCCACACATTCTGTTTCCCAGTTTCACACCCTTAGGTGCTATTCAGACTGCTACACCAGCCACCATAGCTGCACCACAACCAGCACCACCTCCTCCCGCAAACCAGTGTCCCTACTACCTTCCACTCAATTTGAAAATTGCCATGCCTCTGCCAACATGGGCACAACTTGTATACACAAACATGGGCAGTTCATAGCAGCCGCTCTTACTCTCATTGGGGTTTAGCTGGGCAGCCTTCAGCTGCCTGAAGAAACTGCCATGCTGCAGCCGACTGCTACACAACAGCCTTCCGATCAGCGACTAGGCTGTACACATGTCACTAGGACTAGTGCTCTCCTCATGCATGAATGGTTATATGACACAACTGCGTCACATTACATGTCTCCTCATATCTTTTATCTTTCCTGCCTTGCATGCTGTGCATAATGTGGAAGGACTGAGGAAGGGGTTGGGTAAGATCTAAAATTTTGAGGGCATAGACATGGTAGCACTAAAGGTTGTCAGCTGTTGGAGGTGGAGGTATGCAGCAGCAAAGTAGAGGTAGTGGAAAGCAAAGTCAGTACAGTCTGTTGCAGTGGACACAAAGAAGGATGGACCAAAGTGATCCCAGATGGCATTGAAGAAATTATAAGCCATGAAATGAAAAACCCAGGTGGGAGTATCCACCATGCAGATGGGAGTTGGTGGGGAACTAATAGTGACTTTTTTACAGGCACGAGTGGAGTTTTGTGGCTGACTGGTGTTCCTTTACGCATTGGCTCCAGGTCAAAATTCTATCTTGGGAGATACTAGAAAGAAAAAAACAAAAAAAATCACATTGACCGAGATGCAGCAATGCATGCCCTTTTATGCTTCTTGTGCGCTGCTGGCTGATGGGTCTTGCACATCCACGTGTTCTTCTGACTCATCCTCTTACCTCTTGTACATGCAATTGAACGACGAGCGCAAGTACATGTGGTGTATGCCACGTATGAAACTGTTTGCATCCATTGTCAACTGGTGTACATCAGTGCTGACTCAATCACTGACATATGAAAGCACACCAATGCAGGTGGCCCATTTCCCATGGATTGTACACATGGTCTCAAGGAAAGTACCTGTTTTCATTTTGCTAAGGCAATTCAGAAAGGCATACATCTCCCAACTCTACTAGAGACAACATGTCACCACTTGCCTTGGTCCAGGCAAACTTGCTGGACTCATGCCTGTGCCCTCCCTCCAGTATGGGTCACAGCATTTCTTGACTGTCACCAATAGTTGCAATTGAATGCTTTGGTCATCCATGATTTAAACATAGGAACATTCATAGAGGGCTACTGTTGAGTGGATATGCCTTGCAGAGCGTCAGACTTGCTGTATGCTCATGACACTGCAAGATGCAAATGGTGGAGAATTTATTGGGGGAAAAAAGGGTGCCAAACACCACAGCACCGCTCCCTACACACCACATTAGAAGGGTGTAGCAGAACGGTGGTACAGATTACTGGGTGATGCTCTATGCACTTCACTGACTTGGTCAAGAATGCCATTTGGATTTTGGGATTTGCCGCTCAAACATGTGACCTACTTGTTGAATCACATTCCACAAGGTTCAATATCAAATTTAGTGACACCCTGGGAATGCTGGTACAATGAGAATGCTGATTACAGGTCACCCTGTGTGTGGGGGGGATTTTCATGCTTCTGTCTCCCACGACCACGATGCAAGAACAATCTCAGTAATAGTCAAAAATGCTATATCTTTGCCGTGGTATCCGATGCCATTTAAACATGGCGGTTTTGGGACCAAAACAAGCCATTTTTTCTTGGAAACTCAAGATTTTACCTTCCTAGAGCACATACCCTGCAAGATCTTCCCACACTATGGCATGCCCCATTCATACCAGCCCGAGAGCAGAATCTACAGTGTACGAGCGTGCCTACATTTGTTCCCAGTGAAGCACAAGGGTCTGGTAGACCATTTTCATGAGTGAAAATGTAACAATTCCTTGCTGCATAAAATGTCATACATGTGCCAACAGGTCTGCTTACAGCCAATGATTTAGCTAGTATGAGCTCTGGTGCCACGTCCTTTCCACCTTGCTTGGAGCATGGGAACACACACTGACACTGAAGCAATACAAGCACCACCGCCTGAGCCAGTAACAATCCTTACGTGTCTTGCCTTGAGTCCGTAACAGAAAACTTCATCACACAGCCCAAGTCACCAGTGGGGAAATCCCCCTGGTAGATCCACTGATGATACGGAGGCTAGAGGGCACCCTGGTGCAGCTGAATGGAAGAAAGCCAAAACTTTTGAACTGAACTGCATGCTGGGCCATGGGGTGTAATAGATAAAAACCCTGTCACCAAGGTGAAACAACTGTAGAGGTTACTTGAGAATTCCAAACAAGGAGGAATCTGGCAGGCATGATGCAGAATTATGAGGCCCAACTGGTGGCCAAGTTGTCCCACCAGATTTGGGAACATGGTTTTATGGGAACCGACACGCCTGTTGGCGAACATGGTACTAGTTGTGTGCTGATGGAAGTTGCGGTGAAAAGGGCTCGTGGAAATCATTAAACTGGGGCCACAAACACTTTACTCAACGGTTCTCTTGAAGAGGAGTTGCATGTAAAGAAAAACAAAGGGAGTGAAGATTGTACAGATAGGGTATGTCTGTTGCCAAAAGCTCTGTAAAGCTGGAAGCTCCTTGTTCATTTTCAACAAGGAAATTTGCCACATCTTGGATCCTGTTGGGTTTTCATTGAGCCTCTGCAACCTCTGTTTATTTATACGCTGTGATGTCAGTCTCCTGGTTGCCCCGTTTGTCTATGTGGATGATCTTGTCCTCATGTCTCCCTCATCCACTTTCATTGCACTCACAACAGCACTACTCACAGTGCACTACCAAAAAAGGCTGCACACCAAATCAGGTTCATGAATCTTAGGCTGGATTCGGTTTCTTGAGTTTGAATCCAAGCCTGGATCTGGATTTTGGGATCCGAGACCTGGATTTGTGAATCCGCCTTATCAAGTGGGAATTTCTCACAAGAATTTGTTAGCCTGTTCACAAAACGTAACTTTCATGCTCATCTGCAGGAGAATAACCTCGTCATATGGTTTGTGAATTTTGGCTTGGGAAGGGGATGTACAGCGTGGCAGTAAGTACAGCTTCTTGGCATGTCTAGACCACAACA
>SZWC01014010.1:35067-70789 GCA_023375785.1 Penium margaritaceum
GCTGCACCGCCTCGCCGCCCATGAGGCAAGCCGCCGATGGAACGACCTCGACAAGGCGTTGCAGAGCGTGACCCAGGTGCGGATGCAGCAGCAAGTGCAGCGTGCCGCAACTGCGGAGGCCACTGCCGGCGGCAGCGACGACTTACCTACCTCGACGACTTCGGGGTCGGTCATGAACACGTCCTTCCTCCACAGTGTGGAGATCTTCCGGAAGGGCGTGAAGCTGACCGACTGGCTGAAACGCATGGAGCACGTCCTACGTGTCCACAAGGCGCCACTCAGTCAGTGGGGCGACCTTGCCACGACGCGGCTCGAAGACAAACTCTTCAAGTACGTGGTCAAGGAGTGGACTGCGCAGCAGCCACACCTCAAGTGGCAGCCCATGCCGTAAGAGGCTTTCTGCGCGATCATGCGCAAGAAGTGCACCCAACACGAGGAGGCGCAACGCGCCTTCCAAAAGATCAAGGACTTCAGGCAGCTGGGCAGCTCGCTCGAGTCCTACTTGAGCAAGTTCACCGCACTCGTGGAAGAAGCCGAAAGCTTCACCGAGGGCGATAAGACTCAGACGTTTAAGTACCCAGAGTGCATGCTGCTGGAGTACTTGCATGATGGTCTCGCCAGCGAGAAGCTGAAGGACAAGACCACCACGACAGCCACTGGCCAAGAGGGCGTGACATGCCCGTCGACGCTGCAGGGGCTGGTGGGTCAGCTGGATAGCGGGGCGGGGCCAAGGGCAAGCAGCCTACAAACCCTCCGGCCAAGAAGGCTGGTGCATACAAGGGTCCCAACAACAAGCGCAGCCGCGAGAATGACGAGGTGCAGGCGGCGCGTGAGCGTCGCAACGCAGCCTTCCGCAAATTGCTCTGCCATAACTGCATGCAGCCGGGCCACTTTAGGGCTCAGTGCCCTAAGGCTGCTTGTGGTGGACAAGAGGCCGCGGCGCTAGCTGTAGCAGCAGCACCTCGTGGGGATGGTGCAGCAGGAGGCCGCGGACAAGGCCGTGGACAGGGTCGGGGTCCCGGGAATGGGCCCGGCCGTGGTAACGGACCAGGCCGAGGGGCGGGTTTTCCCCACCCCTAGGTGACGTCAGTGGGGACCACACAGGCGTAAAACTGGATCACGAGGATGTTCAACAATTTGAGTTTTTGACGAGTTCAAATTTCTCTGTTGTTTTCTCCCCTCTCATTAAACCTCATTGTGCACTTGCTGATCGACATTCCCCACTAAATCTTGCATCACCAAACGAGATGCATGACCAAACCTGCTTAGTGGTGGCGACACCAACCACAGTGCAAGAGTTGTGTAACACGGTGATTGAAACAAACACCCTCAAAGCGATGACTTCAAACACATTTGTAGTACCTTTAGTCGACGATTTTGACCCACTGAAATTTAAAGACTGGAAGGTGCTGGCCGAATTCACACGTGTCCACAAGATGTGGACTCGAGTGGGTGAATCATGGGAGTTGCAACGCCCGTCGTACAGATTTCGTGTTTATCACAAACTCGGCTTACCGTTGTCGAGTCTGTTCAATCGGAAGAGTGGAGGCAACATGACGATGCAGTTCAAGGGACACCTAGCTGGTGCTCCCGTGAAAGTACTGGCTGACACTGGAGGGGACGACTGTTTTGTTAGCCCTGGCTTTACCCGACAGATTGGCCTAAAGTACGAGCCATCGAATGGCGCAGTTGTTGTCGGTGACAACCGTACGGTACCCGTGATTGGTACTTGTAAAGCAAAAGTTTGTATTCAAGGGTACACACAGAGTGTCACGTTGAAGGTACTCAACCTTCTTGACCCGTTTGACGTGGTGCTAGGCGATCCTTGGCTTCGTGAGAATAAGGCTCTAATGTGCTTTGAATCAAAGCGTTTGATCCTCCGGAAAGGACAACGCCGCTTTACGTTGATTCCGAGTACGGAATTATCACCGACCCGGCTCAAAGTCCATGCCAGCTTGTCTGCAATGCAGGCCAAGAGACGTAGTCGACAAGGTTGTCGATGCTTCTTGGCTCAGCTGTAGAAAGTGGAGGACAACGTGACGGAAGACACGCCACAAGAGATCAGATCTTTATTGGCGGAGTTCTCGGATGTATTCCAAGACCCACCGGCTGGGCTTCCACCAGAAAGACACATGGGCCACACGATTCCGCTGCAACCGGAGGCCACTCCTCCATTCAGACAAATGTATCGCCTTAGTCCAGCAGAAAGGCAAGAGTCCGAACGCCAAATCAAAGAGTACCTTGCACACATCGTCAGCAAGGACGGCATCCGTGTCGACCCACGAAAAGTCCAAGCCGTTGTGGACTGGCCACGCCCCAAAAATGTTGGGCAGATTCGGTCTTTCCTCGGCCTTCCAAACTACTTTTGACTGTTTATGCAAGGGTATTCGACCCTGGTAGCACCGCTAACCAGGCTCACGCGAAAAGACGTGCGTTGGGAATGGACATCTGATTGCAAGAACGCTTTTCTCAAAGTCAAAGAGCTTCTCTCCACGGCGCCCGTTCTAGCTCCTCCGGATCCATCGCAACCGTGGGAGGTTCAATGTGATGCGTCGGTAGTAGGGCTTGGAGCCGTCCTCATGCAGAACGGTCACCCAGTTGCGTATGACAGCCGAAAGCTCATACCCGCGGAAGCGCGGTACACGACTGGGGATCAAGAGCTTCTTGCGGTAGTACACGCTTTCAAAATGTGGCGTTGCTACCTGGAGGGTGCTGAAGGGGTTGTGACGGTCGTGACCGACCATAATCCATTGGTGTTTTTCCAAACGCAACCGAACTTGTCAAGACGATAGGCGCGTTGGAGCGAATACCTGAGTCGATTCTCGTTCACAGGGGAATATCGGCTAGGACGCATCAATGTGGCCGATCTACTAAGCCGACAGCCTGTGGAAATTAAAGCAACCACTGAGATCAATGGGTGTTTTATGGCCATTGCAACAGCAACTACACAACCACCAGATCCCCCTACACCTCTCCGTCAACCACCACGAGAGATTATCCATTACAACGGTTGTGTAAACAGGATCCGGATGGGATACTGTGTGGATTCTTGGTTTCAAGACTCTCAAAATCTGGACAATTACGGCTTGGTGGAGGCCGCGGGAATCTTCTGGCACGAAGAACAAATTGTTGTGCCAAAATCGGGAGACTTTCGAGCAAAGGTTATCTCCCAGTTCCACGACCCGCCGGTCGCAGGTCACGTGGGACCCCGAAAGACCGGACAGGCACTCTCGGACCATTATTGGTGGCCAGGGTGGAGTGTTGATGTCCGTAAGTATTGCATGACATGCGACTCATGTCTCCGGAATAAGGCTAGTAACAAGAAGCCTGCTGGACTCTTTCAGCAGCTTCCCATTCGTGGGACTCCATGGGAGTGCGTCAGCATGGACTTCATTACTGGTCTTCTGGACACGGCCCGTGGCCATGATGCAATACTAGTGGTTGTGGATCTTTTGACGAAGATGACACACTTCATTCCAACAACCACTGACGTCAACGTAGAGGAGACCGCTCGTCTCTTCTTTGAGGGTGTCGTAAAGTACCACGGCTTGCCGTTGTGCATTATCTCCGATCGAGATCGAAAATTTGCTAGTAAGTTTTGGCAAAAGATACACGAGTACTTCGGCAGCGAGTCGCAAATGTCGATAGCGTTTCACCCTCAAACAGATGGATAAACAGAGTGCATGAATCGCACTCTGGAGCAGATGCTCCGCATGTACGTGGACCCTACCATGCAAGATTGGGACGAATTCCTAGCACCGGCAGAGTTTTCGATGAACAACTCGGTGAACGAGTCCACACAGTTCACACCGTTCGTGTTGAACAGTGGTCGGTATCCATTGGTACCCTCTTCATTGGTGAAGAGTGGGAGTACAGGAGGGCAGGTCCCTTCTGCTCAAGCCTTTTCCGAGCGCATCGACTCAGGAGGCGAAGGGTCAACTTCAAGCAGCTCGGTAGCGACAAAAGGCATATGCCGACAAAGGTCGCCGGGAGGTGTCGTTTGACATCGGCGACAAAGTGCTGCTTAGCATCAAAAACCTTCGGTTGAAGTCGCCAGGGGCAAGAAAACTTCTACCGAAGTGGATTGGGCCGTTTCCCATTGTGGCACGTATCGGGCCAGTGGCATACCGATTGCTACTCCTGCTAAGTATGAAGATACATGACGTGTTTCATGTGAGCCTGCTGGCTCCATACACGGCAGAAGGAACCGTTCAGCCACCGCCAGCAGTCCTGGTTGCCGACAGCCAATACGAGGTTCTTTGCCTACTCAAGCACCGAGAGCGTACTCTTCGGTCGCGCATTGTCAGGGAGTACCTCGTCCATTCGGCCGGTTGTGGACCCGAACACAATTCATGGGAGCCCAAATCTCAGTTGCCCACAAGGGTGGTCAACGAGTACTGGAGCGAGCTTGCAGCTCGCACAGATGGACGCATCGCAGGAGGTACCACCTGAACGCGGGAACAGTGAACAACATTCCCACAGGGCAGCATTCATGGACAGCGACCATAGGAGGTTGGGGACGCCCAACATGGTTGTCGCGCGGACGCTCCAGCCTAAAGGGGGGAGGCCGCTAGCCGTGCCGACCTACAAGCTGCAGCTTAGGTCTAANATGGGAGCCCAAATCTCAGTTGCCCACAAGGGTGGTCAACGAGTACTGGAGCGAGCTTGCAGCTCGCACAGATGGACGCATCGCAGGAGGTACCACCTGAACGCGGGAACAGTGAACAACATTCCCACAGGGCAGCATTCATGGACAGCGACCATAGGAGGTTGGGGACGCCCAACATGGTTGTCGCGCGGACGCTCCAGCCTAAAGGGGGGAGGCCGCTAGCCGTGCCGACCTACAAGCTGCAGCTTAGGTCTAAGTACAATGCACGTGTTCATGTTTAGCTGGTGATTGAAATTATTAATTTTCTTTCACAATGTTCATGACTCACTGACTGACAATCCTACTTGTTGTTCATGAACCGGGACGGTTGATAATAAGTGGGGAGGAATGTAGCGGGAGGGCCGGTTCGGCCCTCCCTCCTCGCTGATGCGAGGGGTGGTTGCGCACCACCCCTCGCGTCAGCGAGGGATGGCCGGCGGCCAGTAGTTCGCTGGCCGTCGGCCAGCTCGCTGCCGGCCGGCTGGACGGCCAGCGGCCGGCCAAGCGACCAACCGGCCAGCCGCCAGCCGCCGATCGCGGCCTCAGCCGGATTGGCGGCTGAGAAGCCACGAGGGCCTCGAGGGCAAGGCCTCGTGGCCTCGTGCCCTCGTCCCCCCTCGCCCTCCTTGCAAATGAGCAAGAGAGGACGAGGGATAGGGGTAGCAATGGGGAGGTCGAAATAGCTGGCGCGAAATTGCCGGCGTGCCTCGCATGCGACGATTTTGCGCCAGAACGACAAAACATGAATCAAAGTTCGTTTACGACAAACTTCGACATAAAACGAACGAAATAACTCATGCGAACACACGAGTTCGAGGTAAAAACCCCCGGTTTGGGTCCCAAAACCAGGGGTTAGGTAAAAACGGAAATGAGCCCTTGGAGACTCAAAATATTCGAGTCTCCTTGCTCTGGGTCGTTGATGACGATTGCCCCTCAGTCTTGCGAAGGGGATAAACCCCTGACGCGGACTGAGAACGCCATTCCATGAACTCCGACGACGACTTCAGAGCACGAGCTAGAGACACGGCCCGTTACACAGATATAGATACAGATATCGATATAGATATAGATACAGATACAGATACAGATAGAGATACAGATATAGATACAGATACAGGTATAGATATAGATACAAATATAGATACAGATACAGATACAAATATAGATACAGATACAGATACAGATACAGATAAAGATACAGATACAGATACTGATACTGATACTGATATTGATAAAGATACTGATACAGATATAGATACAGATGTAGATACAGATGGAGATATAGATTCAAATACAAATACAGATATAGATATAGATGTAAACATAGAAATAGATATAGATATAGATATAGATATATATATATAGATATAGATATAGATATATGTATAGATATAGATATAGATATAGATATAGATATAGATATGGATATGGATATGGATATGGATATGGATATAGATATAGATATAGATATAGATATAGATATGGATATGGATATGGATATGGATATGGATATAGATATAGATATAGATATAGATATAGATATAGATATAGATATAGATATAGATATAGAGATAGATATAGATATAGATATAGATATAGATATAGAGATAGATATAGATATAGATATAGATATAGATATAGAGATAGATATAGATATAGATATAGATATAGATATAGAGATAGATATAGATATAGATATAGATATAGATATAGAGATAGATATAGATATAGATATAGATATAGATATAGAGATAGATATAGATATAGATATAGATATAGATATAGAGATAGATATAGATATAGATATAGATATAGATATGGATATAGATATAGATATAGATATAGATATAGATATAGATATAGATATAGATATAGATAAAGATATAGATATAGATATAGATATAGACATAGATATAGATATAGGTATAGGTATAGGTATAGGTATAGGTATAGATGTATAGATAGATATGTAGATATAGATAAATATTGAGATCTCAATATAGTTTTAGGGGGATGTATAGATGTGTATGTGGAGTTAAGTGTAGATATATGGATAGAATGGATATAGACTTCACAGATGAAGATATCGATATGGATATGTATATGGATACAGAAAAGGTAAGGATGTAGGTGCGAATAAAGCTATTTGATAGCAGACTGTGAACCTTTGTAGCTTCGCCCAGTAATTGTCTCTCGCTAGCTCTGTCATGAGGCCTTCCGTTATGCATGCCGACGTCCCAAAGCTGCGTTGTCGTTGCCGAGAATAGAAATCCCTGTTGTTTGGCTGTGATCGGCGTCGGCGCTGACGTGGCTTAGGATGGGCAAACGAGTTATTGGGCGCCTGCTTGGTCAAGCTCTGGCGGGTCCTTGACGCCGACTTCATTCAGCACGGGGTTCAGGAGGTTGCACCGAGCGTTCAACCGGCTGGAGGAAACCGTGGCGGAAACAGCTCCACCACTAATCACCTGGTAAGAGCCAGGGCAGGGGCAGGTAGGTGCGCTGAATACCGTCGGCGACCAAATACTACTCAACTAGTTCTGATCAACGGATCATCTTGGCCAAGAACATCAGAGATGTTACAGCTATGCCGAGCAGCGGAAACAAATATGCCCTATATGTATAAACATTGGAATTTGAGACATTATTACGGAAACAACTATGCATATACCATAATAGTAAAAATATAAATATATGGACGATTATGAGATTATCAGGAATATTTTATTACTTTGATTTACAATAAAGGATGTGTGATCTCACCTTACATGGATAGTAAAAATGAGTATATCACATGACATCTATAAAAATACGTATTATTGAATACAAACTTTCTTTTCAGATGGTGATTCAATGCAAAAACATTACTCAAAAACAATAAGACATTGAAATCAGTGCAGATTGCATCCCCAAATGAGATTCTAAACGACATTATACACACATTGATGACAAAACTCTATTATTGAGACTTCACTTATGACTTAATTTACTCATTTTATTTATTACATCTTAATCAATATTTTTGAAAATTTAACATACATTCATAAATTTTAAATAATATTATAATGTAATTAGTTCAAGAAATTTGATAAATTGAAATTAAAAACTCAAAAACCAAGCATTGTGAATGTAACTATTTCTATGTTTCAAGCTGAAAATCTTTGGTATCTTCCATTCCATATCTTCAAAGGGATGAATAATCATCTTTAAAAAACAAAATTTTAGTTCATGTGAGCATAAAATGTATCATTATTCTTTTTATTGTGGTGGTATTTTAATATTTAGAGATAGCAACTTCAAGTACAAAGTATTCTCCTTTACATTGGAACATTCTAGTTTCATTTATTCAGTGGAAAATGCATTTATTTTAAAATATGAGGCTTATATTCTTCCATAAATTTGCACTTTTCATGTGTTAATACGTTTTAACATTGGACACATGGAATATGTTTCACTCTCTTTTTTTTCAATTGTGCAACGTAATAAAGTGCCATTTCTACTACATCACAACATGTGTTAAGGAATTTATCACAAACAACACGTAACTAAAACTTTAAAACATTTTTTCTCTAGAACCCTTGTATGAGCAAAGGAAAGATTTAGAATACATTATCATAAAAACCTGACTTTCCACAATTGCCATCTTTTGTAAGTGGTTGGGCGTAAAAGGTTTAGTTAACATGTCTCAAAGAACCTCTACAATATTTTTGCATTTCCATTCTACAACAGTAATGCAACTTCTTTTCAAAATATAATATAATGCATTTCTATTGAAAAATGTTGAATTCCATAGGTCAAATTCACAACAGCAAACACAAGACTCAGGTAGTGATACTTACAACAACTTTTCCTTTAATCGTGCGAGCTTGTCACATCCCACATGGTTCCCTTATTTTCAATGAATTCTACACTTCATTCTTCTCCTTAACTTGCATGGCACTTCATGCCACACCTCTATATTCCTCTATCAATCAACACTTACTTAAATCCACCATGGCTTCCCCTGATAAGCGTTCGGGGTAGGGCATGGACGGTCTTCATTGTGGTCTTCATTTTCCACTATGGACTCGTCTTGCGTTTGTGTTTTAGCAATATACGGTGATTATTTCTGGCATGTGGCCGATTCCTCGTCTTGTGAACCAAAAACTAAGTACAGAGCCAAACACCCAAAAGCCCATATTTATTATGATAATTGTTTCTTCCAACGTATTTCATGCCATGTTAGATTATGTTTCCTTTCATGTTAGATATCAGTCTCACAAGAAAACTATATTTCAAATGTTAACAATGGCCTTTTCAACGTTGACCATGTATGGATGTCATCGTAACTTATATTCTAGATTCGAGATTTTACTGAATCTTTACAAATGAAAACACATTCAAAAGAATTATAAAAACCCACCTTAAGTATCAAGTCAATTTTTGTGGCGGTGGGTATCTAAAAAAATCTTTACAAGAAATGTGGATGATGTACCATCATTTACAAAAGCTATCAAAGAGTTTATAATAGATGCTGCACAATGGAGGGGACCTCATTACTATAAAAATCCATACCTTCTTACAAAGTTTCAAAGTGCATTAAAACCTAATAAGAAACATCATCGCTTTGAGAGGCCTAAAAATCAGTCATTTATCGTTTATGATTCTACTTTTTGTATTGAAGTGGGACCATGTTAAGGTATGAAACTCAAAAAAGGAAAACAAATGAGGGAAATATCAGCATGGTTTGATCATGCAACAAATCTATTCACATTTGACACTACATATTGTGATGACTTTATTTCTTGTGATTTTTGCTCAAAGCATGCGATATATGATGAGGCTTGTGTTGATTTTGTGAGACAGACAGCAAGGGTTAGGACCTTTGCTCGTAGGATCTTTGGGTGATCAATAACGTAGCTTGTACAATAGCAAGGAAAGGGTTGGAAAATATGGACTGAAATCTTGATTGATACAAAGTGCAATTATGGTACATGGAAAAATCTAGGCAAGCCAAGCTAGCACATGTCCTAGCCCACAGAGGGGCAACGCCTTGCTCGGCCTTGTAGGCCATCGTGGCAAGGGTTTTTGCGCAGTCTCTAGGTTGACTAGCCTTTAGGGTAGCCTCCGCCCAAGCTCACAAGCCTTACCAGGCTTATAGGGGCCTTCGGGGGATCTAGAGTACCACCTTGGTCTGGGCTCCAGAATAAGAGGCTTGATTGAAGCTAAGTTATTGCTAAATATTGAGATGATTACATAGATCTGAACAGAGAGGAGCTTCCCCTTTTATACTTGTAGACATGGTAAGTTGACCACTTGATGGAGAAGCTTCCTTCAATTGGTTCAGGTATACTGCCTATTGGGGAAGTTTCCTTTCAAGTGAAGCTTCCTGTAGGTCTGAGTAATTCCTTGTATTCCTTCTCCTCTACGGAGAAGCTCCCTCCTTGAGGACGCTTGGTCAGGTCTCAAGGCGAAGTTTCCCAAAGAGGTTGCTTGCTCTTCAGGCTTTCCTCTGACGACCGTTGATATTACCATGTTAATGCATCAGGTCTCTTGATCAGGAGCCTCCTGAAGCTCGTTCTACATTGGTCCATGTAAGTTGAAGGGCCAAGGCTCTATGCATGTGGCTGATGATGCAATGTAGGCCTCATGCTCAGGTGCATGATTCTTTTCTAGTCAGCGAGAGGACTTCTAGACCATGGTAGCTATGTCGTGCTGCGTAGCAAGTAGCTCCGCTTTCCCCAGAGCTAGCTATGGGTATGCGCAACCCCCTTCCGTAGGCGAGGACTCTATAGTACACATCAAGCCCTAGCCTTCAAGGCAGGTCTGCAGCATTTAACTTTCTTGTACCAGTGAATACTCCCAGAAGATACTGAACCCATGAATTCACCCTAAAATCTACAACTTTCCGTACGGTGCTCCGACTGTCGTGCCATCTGTGCTCACTCGAAACTTGTCACTACCGTATCAATTACACCACTCAACACACCCCCTTGACTGGTACAGGTGGTGATTTGAACCATGTCACTCCCACGTGCTCCCAAAATATTTCTCGAGTGACTTCCAAAAGTGTTTTACTAGGAAATGTAGACAAGTATCCTCCTCGGTGAGTGAGAAAGCCGTAAAATTGTCGATATCTGCATCTACACCCGAGGAAATCATTTCCTCTTGAATCGGCGCCAAGGTCAATCTTGGACCTATTTTTAAGCTTTCTGTGAGTGATTCCTACAAACTGTCATACTTGTAAATAGCCGAATCGAGTTTGGTCCATTCCTAAAAAACATCGATCGCCTCATGCAAAAGCAACTCCTCCTGTTCCTCTTGGCTACGAGACACTACATGATTGATTTGGCCCTCGTGTTGCTTCCTCCAACCTTCTTGCACCTCCTAAGTTGGGGATTATTCTAGAACATTTATTTTTGGCTCTTCTGCTCACTCCCCATTTGCTAGTGTAGTACATAAGTCCACAGGTTCACTATGGAGGACATTTGCATTGTTTTGAATAGTGAGCAGCTTCTTTGCAAGAGTAAATGCCGTAACAATGTTACTCTTTCGCTGAAATACCCAGTTCTGTCTTTGCTTTCCGTTGTGTGTCAAGTGAGAAACGTTGTTCTTCCTCAATCTATTCATGATGGTCATGTGCTCACTCATCTATCAAATCAAGGGTGCAGCCGCCGATTTTGCCCAAGGTGCTGTGGCTTCATTTTATAGCTCTCCTTCAACGAGGAAGCCATCCTCTCCTCTTGTGCCCTTCCTTGTCCTTTTGCTTTCTATCGACAAGTCCATCTCTCTCTCTCGTTAAATCAGCCATGCCAATTGCCAAACGGGGAGTGTTTTTCAAAAGATCGCGAAGGTAGGAGGATCAAAGCCGCAAGATTGAGGATGCATCTTGGGCACCCTCCCCTCTCTTTCTTGTTTGCCCTTTTTGCTGTCGTATTCGCCATGTTGCTCTTTGCCGTCGTAGCTGATGGAAGTCGTGATCACACGCATGCCCTGTGAATTTCGCGGAATCTGACCTTGGTCCACCTTGATTCCAGTTGTCAGCATCAAGGGGGCTTCTCAAAGCAGCTATGACATTCATGGCCGCTCGCTTGCCCTTTCCTTGCTGTTTTTTTTGTCTTTCCTTTCCCCCTAGTTTGCTCGCCCGCCCCATGTTCTTGATCGTGGTTGTTCCAACCTTGCAGCTGCGCCAGTTCTAAGGGTTATGCCAGCTCCACTGGCTCCTCACTAGGCAGCCCCCTGGACCGGGCTCGGGATGTTTTGATCAAGGAGCTGCGCGAGTTGCGCATGCTACGCTTGATGCTCCGGCTGCTCGACATTCTACTCCTTGGTTTTTTTCCATTTTTTTATGTCCTTTTGCTGATCACAACCATTTTTATGGTTGAAGCAGGTTTTTAAAGTGTGACAGGTTCTTTTTGTACCGCGAGGATTCCTACTTGGCAGGCAGATCCTCCGGTCAAAAATGGAGTCTCTAACTGGCTTTCAAACTATTGTTGCTTTTTAGTTGGGAAATGCTCTTGTGGTCATGCCAGGGCCATTGCAATGAGCTGGAGACCATAGAAGAGATTTTGTAGTTCTGTTGGAACAAACTTTGCAAAACGCCACCCATCATCCCTTGGTCCATGATAGCCATGGTGCTTTAAGCATAAAACTACTGCTAGGGAACCTTCTAGAATAGGAAATTTCGTATGGAAAGTGCAATCCACTTGGGGAGTTCGCCGATGCTTTGGTTCGGTATTTCCCGATCCTGTTTTTGTTTGTCGTATTTCCGTCGCATGCACCATGAAAGAGGTTAACACAATGGCAAAGCTACGTGCGTTCAACTTTTGCATCCCCTCCATTATTGGCCAATTTTGCATTTAGTGCGAGAGGGCATAGGAGGTGATATCACACTACCCCGCACACCTATACACAATGTTCTTCGAGACGCTCTTTATTAAAAAGTGGGCACCTTGCTTAGTGCCTGACACATGCACGAGTTCCATCATGTTGTCTTTGACCTTTGAACAGATCTAGTGCCCATAAATGTTGATGTGCTTTGTCCGGCCAAGAAATTTTGTCGAGTTTGCAATGTCAATCACAGACTTCTTGTCGACAAACAGGTTTTGTCGGCTTTGTTTGAGCAAATCTTATGTCCTCCACAAGGTTAAGGAGATAAATGACCTCTTGTGCTCCAGAAGTAGGTGCCACATTCACAACTTCTATGGAACTGCATGTGATGAGGTTTTGTCGCTTGCTATTCCTAGACACCGCTCCTCCATTAAGAAAGCACACAAAACATATAGTGCTTTGATGATCTTCCTTTGTGCCACAAATATCGGCATCGTCGTAGAACTCAAGGTCGGCGCTGACCGTCGTTCCAAAGAGAAAACTTGCGTCTCCTATAGCTTTGACGTAGGCTACAGCTTTGTCCAGCTCCTCCATGCTCCCCATGTATACATCTCGTTCCTTCATGATAAGTAGCTTACAACGAACTGCAAAACTCGCCGTGTGCAACTTGGTGAGTGCATTTGTGAGCCGACTTTGTTGTGATAGGCGCACTTGCTCCTCCCCCTCTGTCCTTGATGCATCTACGGTTGTTGTGACAGAGGTATTGGCACGTTTCGATCTGGGATTATGAAAGGCTCGTAGACGTTTTGAGCTTAGGTCTGCCAGCGCAGTCGAAGCATATGTGCTTCATAGTCTTGTTCAATATTCATGCCTGGGTAGTACTCAAAACTGGGCATGAGGGTCACGTTGACCTCTTGCGCCATGGCGATTGCCGTGGCCTTCATGAATCTTGCCGATAGATCTATGATGAGATGGTCGTCAACGTAGACCATCATGTAGCAGTTCAGATTCTTGTTTTGTGATGGCCGGTGTAGGAAGAGGCAGTTGTTGTATGTTGAAGGCTCAAAGTCGAGAGAATCTAGCACTACTTGCAGCAAAATTGCACCAAAATAGGGGGCTTTGCTTCAGTCCATTCAGACTCTTCACCGTTTTGCGCACTCTGCCACTCCTGTTGTCGTAGCCCTCAGGTTGCTTCATGTAGATGGTTGTGTCCATTTTGCCATGAAGAAAGGCATTTTTCACGTTGAGATGCTACATCTCGTAGTCCATCACTACTGCAAATGCCAGCATGTTACGGGAGATGGTGTAGCGGCTCACGGGAGCGTGGGTGTGGAAAACGTCGTTATCTTAAACTTGCATGAACCCCTTTGCCATGAGGAGAGCCTTGAGCTTGTCAATGCTCCCATTTGCTTTTGTCTTGACGCAAAATACCCACTTAACTCGCTGGTTGAGACCCACATGGAAGCTTTGTGAGCTCCGACATTCCTTGATCCATGAGATTTTGATACTTTACGTCATGTGCTGCTTTCTATTTTGAAGCATGGTCACCTTGTAGTGCTTCTTTCAGAGTCTTCAGCTTTAGTGGAAGCGTGCTTGTAGAGAGGAGAGCTGTGAGGTGTGTGGCAGTAAAGTCCTCCAGCACATCATCTTCTTCCTTGTAGATGGAACAGGCTAGAATTGCAATGTTTTACTCTTCAATCGTTTCTTCCTCTTCTCGTTGAAACCATTGTCGCAGGAGGCGCATGAGACACGACGAATACCAAGACGCTCCATCATGTGGTTTCCCCATTGCATGCACACCATATTGCACACTCATAGTCTCGGTTTTGCCAAAAAAAATTATGAGCGCTTCATGATCACTAATTATGCGTTTTTTGAGTAAGTGTCAAGGTCCACACGCAGGGCCACTGGTTGCTCATTTGCCTTATCAAGATGAAAAAGGCTAAGTGGTACACTGTCAGCATCCTCTTCCTCAAGCGCCTCCACATAGGAGTCTTTGAAAGTTTGCAGTAGAGAAGATTCACTAGATTGCTTAGCCTTTCAGGCGGAGCGTGTGAGGTTCTCGCAAAAAGATAGCGTTACTGGTAGTTACGATGCGATGGGAATCCACGACATAGAACTCTAACCCCTTCATGTTGGAAATATGTCGAGGCAGACTCCTTATGTTGCTTTGTCTACTAGCTTCCGCCACCATTCCTTTGGGACATGGAGCAAGGTCATACACACAAAGGTGCATAGCATGAAGATATGTCGTTTGTCGTTGTGTCATGCTTTGTAATGACACGTGTGGCTAGGGATTCCGTACCCACACGACTTGCCGCGGTGTAAACGGCCACCACGAGTTATTGCACTACGCACCAAGCAACATCAACGTCAACGTCTCTTGCATTGTACGGTTTGCTCTCTCCGCAATGCCATTCTACTACTGATTGTATGTTGTAGAGAACGTTTGCATGATGCCGAGATCGTCCACTTGCGTGGAAATTTTGATGCTGGTGTACTTGCAAGCACCAATAGAGCGTATAACCTACAATTTCCTATTGCTTTGCCTTTTCGCCATGGCGTCTCACTTGAAGACATATGTTGGAGCTTTGTCTTTTGTAGGAAGAGGATGCCTCCACACCATCCTACTGCTCTAATCAACGAAGAGCATGAAGTAGCAATGCCCTCTGTAGACTTCTAACATCGTTGGAAGAGGTCCACAAAGAAGTAGCAATGCCCTCGTCGGCCGTTGGAAGAGGTCCACAAACATCGGTGTGAACCACCTTCAACTTCTAGCTCACGACCTACTTCGTGGTGACAGGAAACATCTGACATAGTAGTTTGGCACGCACATTGTCTTCAGAAGGTCTTGATGCGTCCTTGCTGCTGCCATCCTTGAGACAAAGTTCGTTGACTTGCTCTTTCTTGTGTATTCTATGTACAGTCTAGTTCCTCATGTGGCCAAGTTTTTTGTGCCATAAACTGAGGATTGCGCTTGTCTACTAGTGTAGACTTTTTGGTGCAAAGGGCGTATTCAGCATTGTCATTTGAGCGTGCTATAATGTGTAGCTGTATCATGTCGTGCGGAAGCAGGCAACCTTCAGCGAAGGTCTCGTCTACAAGGCTCTTTAAGGTGACACGTTTGTTGTTGATGATCGGAGCATCCCTCTTCATTAGCTACCCAAGTGAGAGGAGGTTCACCGCAGTCTCATATGTGTACAACAGTCCAAACTTGACGTAAGCACTCTCATACCCAGTCATTGTTATCTTTCCTTTGCCCAAAACAGGCACCAACTGCTTGTTTACAATACTGACGAAGCCTTTGGAGCAAAGTTCCAACTCGTGGAGGCAAATCTTCTCATGGGTGATGTACAATGTGCACCCACTATCAAGGTACCATACGTAGGTCGAGTGGACCAGCTCATCACGCTTCTTAGTTGAGAGCTGGAAGACAGATCCCATGTTGTCAAACTGCTTCTCTTGGCCTCCATCCTGCTCCTTGCCTCTTTGTCCTTGCCTTTCTTTTGTTGCATCACCTTATTGCCATCTACCTTCCTTTCCACCTTCCCTCCTGAGTTGTTTTCTTTGTAACATTATGGTTGCCTTGATTACTCCTCGTCCCACATCGTTTACTTGCACTCCCGCTTCATGTGCCCAATCTTCTTGTAGTAATGGTACTCAACGGCAGGCCATGACCCTGCATTCCGGTCGCGTGCACTAAGGATGCTGGCATTTGGTCCAAAGTGGTCGGACGATTAGGTGGACACAGAGTTCCTTGTGGATTGGCCGTAACGTGAGGGTTGAACAGTGGACACAGCAGCGCTCACACCTGGGTAAGTCACATTGCTAAGGATTCTCTCCTTCTCTCTTGTCTGCTGCCGGTCGCGTTGCTTTGTAAAAAGTATCTTACAAACGTATGCTTGCGTGAGCTCTGTTTCATGCTTGAACTTAATAACCTTCTGCTCGTCGTCCCAGTCCTGAGTGGGTTCATTAAGGAGAAAGGGCATAAAAACAGGCTAAGAGATAGGACCGTCTATCACTACAATCTGATTGCGAAGTGACTTTGTTTTTTATGTAAGATTCAATTTTTTCAAAGCCATTGAGGTTGATGTGCAATACTACCATCAGGAGGTGATATTTGAAGATTGAGTCTCCAAACATGTAGGTTCGTAACAGGTACGACCAAGCTTGGTGAGCATGCTTGGAAATCTCCTTGTACATTCATATGACTTGCAGGATGTGAGGAGTCAGATGGTCTTCCAGCACCATGAAAGAAGATCTACTAAAGTAGTTGTACTCAGCCACCACGCTACACAACGACCCTAGGGGCGGAGGCATGTAGTAGCCGTTGTAGAACTTGCAGTTGTCGTGTATTTGGGCCTCTTGTTTGAACTTATGCGCGTAATGCAAACATTTTCGCCATCAAATTTGTCAACCTTGATCTTGAGCAAATGTAGTGAGGCTACTACTTGGGACAGACCATCCTCCAAGCCTTGGTACACCTTCCCTTGTGCTGTCGCATGTAGGAGCGGCACAAAGCCTTTTGCCATCGTCTGCGGCCCATGTGGTGGTACTGTTGCTCCTACGTGGACTGGTGTTGGTTGTGCCGCAAAGGGTTTCAGTTCTGGTGCTTGGTGCATCTGTTGGTAGTGTGCCATGGGTGGCACCATCGGAGTTGGTTGTGGCTATTGAGCAACAAACGGATGTGGCATGCCTCCTTGTGGTGCTGCTGCCGGCTCCACTTATGGAGACATGGCTGATTGTACAACTGGGGGAGGTCTTACTTCACGCAAATGTGTATACGATCCTTCTGAACCATGTTGGCACTGCATCAGATGTAGTTGTTGCTGCTGTTAGTGAACAGCTACTGTTGAAGCTGTTGTTGCTCAGTCCATGCCAAACACTGTTGAAGTTGTGCAATTAGGGCTGCTTGAGTCACATGTGATTGTTGTGGCTTCTTTGTCTATGATGCTTGAGTTGCATGGGTAAGCTGCTTCGTTTACATAGGAGCTCTTCAACGGTAAACTACTACCTCAGCGCCTTCCTCTCTTCCTTCAGAGCTTGACGTGTTGCCACTTCTTGTTGCACTATACGTTGCGCCTCATCATGCAAGCGTTGCGCCTCTATAGCTTGGCGTTGTGCGTGGTGTGGGACATGGCGCCCCTCCTCCTTGCCCATGCGCATGCCATCCAAAACGGATTGGTCATCATGTGCAGGAGAAGTAGACTGAGTGTTCTCCTCTCCATGTTGCTCGTGCTTTTATGGAGGTAGAACACCGCTCACATGCGTGAAGTGCCATCAACTCTGCCTCTAACTCAGCTCTTGTACAAGGTTGGTGGTAAACGTCTCCACCACTAGCCTAGTTTGCTACTGTTCCTGCTATAAATTGCTAAAAGCACCACCTAGAGCTCTGATACCATGTTGATTTTGTGAGACAGACATTAAGGGCTAGGACCCTTGCTGGTAGGATCATTCAGTGATTTGTAGCGTTGCTTGTATAGTAGCAGGGCAAGGGTTGGGAAATATTTACTGAAATCTTGATTGATACAAAGTACAAGTATGGTACATAGAAAAACCTAGGCAAGCTCGGCTAGCAGAGCACCTGTCCCTCAGATGGCAAACGCCTTCCTGAGCCTTATAGGCCGTCGTGGCAAGGGTCTGGGCGTAGTTGACTGGCCCCCAGAGTAGCCTCCACCCAGGTTGGCAAGCTTTGCTAGGTTTAAAAGGGCTAGGGAGGGATCTCAAGTAGAGTCTTGGTCTAGGCTCCACAATCAGAGGCTTCATCAGAGCTAAGTTCTTGTTGAATACTGAGATGCTGAGATAAACCTAAACTGAGAGGAGCTTCCCCTTTTATACCTGTGGACTTGGCAAGTTGACCACCTAAAGGAGAAGTTTCCTTCAGGTGGTTCAGGACTGCTTCCTATTGGGGAAGCATCCTTTCAGTTGAAGCATTTTGTAGGTTAGAGTTATTACTAGTATCCCTGCTGCTCTAAGGAGAAGCTCCCTCCTTGAGGATGCTTTGTCAGGTCTTCAAGTCACATTTCCAAAACAGGTTGCTTGCTCTTCAGCATTCCTCTGGCGGCCGTTGATCTTGCCATGTTGATGCATCAAGTCTAGCAATCAGGAGCCTCCTGAAGCTCAATCTAGATTCGCCCATGTAGGTTGAAGGGCCCAGGCTCTATGCATGCAGCTAATGATGTAATCTAGGCCTCATGCTCATGTTGCATGATTCCTTCCTAGTCAGCGAGAGGACTCCTTAACCATGGTAGCTACACAGTGCTGCGTAGCGAGTAGCTCCCCTTTCCCTAGAGCTAGCTTAGGGCATGCGCAACCCCCTTGCACACGCAAGTACCCTACAGTACACAACAGGACCTTAGCGAGCCTTCAGGGCTGGACCCCTCGATTTAACTGGTCTATACCGGTGAATATTCCCAGTAAGTAGGTAACCCAAGAGTTCAACGTAAAATCAATAACTTTCCATACAGTGCTCTAATTGCTGTGCCGTCTATGGTCAATTAGAGCTTGTCACCAGTGTAGTAATTGCATCACTCAACAACTTGAATGGATTTGAGTCTGAATTTAGAATGTATGGAATGTGCATTAAAAGATTATGCTTTAACATCAATTGTAAGATGTGAAGATATATGGAAATTAGGGAATTACGACTTATTGTTACGATAGTTGTGGGGTTAATGACATACGCTTTGACTTAAAGAATACTTCTAAATTATGGAGGATATGATGATTCATTATGGGATTTGTGTGCATTCTCAATTTACCTTGTGCAAGCATGCGTGCTCATTCACTTCAACTCATGACATGACTAAACTTTAATATGCATGTGTTATGATTTGCATAGTTTTCATGACCAAGTTTAGCAAGAGCAACTTTTGTGGTACATTTTATCCATGTACGGGGGCGGGATTTTGAGTTATGAGCTGTAACAATACTTGTTTTCCTTAAAGGCATTTTGAGTCCTTCACCCTTTAGCTTCGAGCCTTTGGGTAGTTTGTCAACCTCATATTACAACCTCCAAAAACACCTAAGTGATCGTTCAGCTAAATGTGCATCTTAAATCTCGGAAAACCCTTCAACTAATGGTGACCTTCGAGGTGCCATTGACTACTTAGTTTTTTGGTTACTTTTGCCTTTTAAATGATTGTTTTAGTGGCCCTGGTGGTATAAAACCTTCAACATATCTTAAACGTATGAGGAAAGTGCCTCCAAGGAGACCCTTCTAGGAATACTTAATGAGGGTTGAATCCTTTATACTTTGACATGCCTTCAGGCATAACCTTATGCCCCAAATTCCTCATAATGCTTGCAAATTCTACCATTACAAGCCTCTTCCCTTGACAATATAAGTAACTATAAGGGAAGCGCCTCCCAGAAAGGGTTTTGCCATCTACACTATAATCTAGTCGCTCTCCAAGTTCTCTACTCAAAATCTCGCTTTCCAAACTTAGTTCAAAGGCATCAAAGACAAGCGCCATGTCGGTCCACAAGTCTTTACTTGCGGGTATTTCCTCATTGCCAGCTTAGATAGCTCTTTATTGTAGCTTATTTTTTCGTTGACCTATTGTTGAATTTGGTACGGCAATGTTACAAGATACTCAGTTTTGGATGTTCAAAAGCGCTATTCATCGCGTTTGGAGGATGTTCATCTTCATTTGCCTCTTGTTTCGTTTTATTTATCTCCATAAGACTTGATTTCAACACTTTGATCTTACGACGCCTTGCAGCCAAAGTTTTGGTACCCCATGAGGTACATGGCCACTGTCGAGACGTTTCCATTTTATGACCTAAGTGGCATCAATTTAACTAAAAATGTTATTGTTATCTGACATGTCTGTGAATCAAACAAGACCAAAAAAAAGGGGAATGGGCGGATACATTGTACAACGTTATTTTGGTGGGGGTTGCAGAAGACAAGCATGTGTACAATTAAGAAATTACTCCTGATGATAGGAGTCTCCTCCACATGTTGCGTAGGAAGCATCGCGGGAAATAGATGAATACTACAAAAACCATGTTGGACTCAATACGGAAGCGTGGTGTATTTTGATATTTAAATATACTCTTCATGTCGAGGTGGACCGTAATGAAACAATTTACACGGTAGGCCATCAAGGTGCTCCTTGAGATAGATAAGTTGAGACGGATTTTTTGTTGACAAAACCTGAAAGCTGAATACTTGTGGGGATATTCAAATTTCAATGTTGTTTTTGGGGTTTTCCCTTATTTAGTTTCAGAAACCGAGGTATTCAGATGTCTTCTACAATTCGTATCCCGTTTTGAGGGCGCGTTTTTTCAAAGATGGATTTCATCGTTGAGCACTATCGGACACTTTCTTGCACCTTTTGTTCAACTTTTCAAGTATTCGCATAACACCCTGCAGACTCATCGATTTCATCACTGGTCAGGAGAGCGACGCAGGCGGTCAGATCTGGATTGCCTTTTTTCCAAATCGGGACGAGAGTCCAGCTTCCAATTATGGACGTTCACACTTCATTGGTGGGAAGGTGGATTTTTTAGAGGATCCTGTTCAGCCATTGGTGCGCGCGAGGACCAGTCAGCAAGGGAAGATAGAAGTTCTCGATGACGTTTCGACGTCGAGGGCCGAGCCACTGCACGTAGATGAACTGTACAGCTTAAACACCGGATAGGGCCGACTGCCCATGGCTGGATCCCATCGTTTAGGAGGCCCAATGACGCATTCCAGTGTTTACCAGCCGCACCCTTTTTGGGAAACAAGTATAGACCTTATGGGCCGCGTTTGGTAGTGGGTGAGTGGGAACGCGATCCAATCCCACCAACTTATTTTTTCACCCTACTCCCTTCGTCGAAGGATTCGGTTGAGCCATGAGCTTGGGGCTGATGGACAGCGGTCGATTTCCTACCACGGCTAGCAATTTCACAGACATGCGAGCTCAATGACTTGTGCAGGCGGAAGCCACGAAAACTACACAACACGATATGGCTTTTGCATATCAAAAAACTGAAATTGCAGCCACGAGTGAACTCTCGATTGCGACCGAGAGAAAAACATCATTACTTTCTCTTCAAGCAAGTTTTCCTGCAAACACTGTTGAAAACGACATCTCCTGCGTGAGAGAGCTGGGATATCGCCAAAATGTCCTATGGATTCCATCTAAACCTTTTGGATTGTCCAACAGAATGACACACCGTATGAGTGCAACAACAACATTGGTGAGAAGGGACTCTTTCGACCACTTTCGGTGAACGAAATGTCAAGGATCCCGGATATATGACGTCATCAAATAGGCGGGACTGGATCGAGTTCCCATTCACCAACTGCCAGCCGCGGCCAAAGTGGCCTTCATGGTTCGCGTCCCGCCTTTACAGCGGAATGAACGATGCTTCTCCAGCAGGAACCGGAACACCATACCTAGTCAGGAATTCCGGAATGTAGGATCTAACAGCATTCCATTCCGCCAAATCCGCGGCCACAAACGATCACCGCCAGGATGTGCGATTCCGCTCTGGACGGGTTTCTGGGGTGGGCAACTGTACGCGAACTGCTTGGTTTGCGACCCGCATAGACGCGAAGTGCCGGGTCCAGATCGCGACGATGGTAGGCGCCTGTTTCGGTTGCCAGTAAATTCTGAATGTCGACTTAGGACTTTCATGTCTAGTTTATGACTATTTTCAAGACGCAGATGTGCGAGGACCTGCTATCGTTGGAAACCAGTCTCGCATGTACTCTTCTAGCGACCGAGTAAACAGCGATGCTAATCGCAGGCGACCTTTTTGTTTGTTCGGCAGGCTCCACATAGTTTCTCGGACACACACCCTCATTCGTTCTGTTCAATAGAACAGCACCCGGAGTGTGAGTCGCTGTCGAATGGCGACAGCGACCCACACTGGCACTCGCCACTCTCACTACTTTCTTGCTCATGATTGGACCGAAGTTTCTAGGATGATTTTCTGGTTCTACAACTCATGTTGGCATCTATTCGTCAGGTGCCGGACGAATCGATGCTTGTTTTACTGTGCATTTCTCCACTTTTCAGTTCGTCGGCCGAACATTCACCCCCCATCACATGGACATCCGATGGGATGGCGCTTCCAGAATAGGCCTCTCCGATGAACCAGGAAACGGTATGGCAGGATCCAAGTACGAATCCCGACAAGAGGTAGTCCGCGTAAGGAGGGGGGCCGAACTCGGCATCCGGCAGAAATTTATCCTTCTGGGGTATGGGGCCAGGAGTCGCGGTACGGTGATGGCAGGGTGCAAATGGCAACAGCAGGATCTCTGGGTGGCGGCTGGGTGGGCATGGTGACCCTTTGGTAGTATTAGGAAGTCTGGTTAGAAGAAGGTAGTTTCTATAGCCGTAAAGACAAACCTACAAAAATGTTCTAGAAAACATCTCATTTCTTTACACTTAACTAAACCAACAGCTAAATGATGAGCGCGGATGAAGGAGTTTTGCATAGGAATGCATCCGCGGCTGGATGGCCTCGTTCGAGGCCCCTATGCCATCCACCAGCGACTGGACACTAACCATCCCCCATTCTTTCCTAACAATCTTCAAGAAACCACTGAGATGACAAACCTTTAAAGGCCGCACCTGTCTTTAAAACTTTGACAAATATGTCCAACGTTAGCTATTTGCACTCGTAAGAGATCAGTGTTAAACCAAGCTCCGTGTGGGAGGTTCCGACGTGAGTGGCTGCTTCGCGAAGCTATGCAGAGAAGGCTTCAATAACATCAAGACGCTATTTTACACAAGTCCAATCCTATCGAAAAGCCGACCAGACAGTATCAAAACATAGATGCATTTAGTGATACTTCTATTGACCATTTAAATCCTAGTCTAAGAGGTGAAAGCCTTATGGAAAAAAGCACCAAAGGTGGGAGCAAGTGGCCAAAATTTCCTTGACCTATCGGCATAGAGATCTTGAGTTCATTGTGGCGAAAGCCACGGATGTAATGGAAAGAAATGCCCATTGACGGAGTATTCGGACCCATGTATGTCATGAACGTAACAATCGCCCCCTCCCCCTTTCACCCCTTTCATTGCGGTGTCCGAGTGCCTCAAGAGACTTAGGTCGGTGATGAAAATAATAACAAAAATTAGATATTGCTGGAGTGTCGTCTTGTGGAGCCAACGCAAACTTCGGCCTACACGCATTTTGTTGGAGCCTCCTCCTTCCAACGTGCTCAGCTCCATCGGCAGACCTCCTCGGCGGTCGGCCGCCGGCAGTCACTATCGCTGCACATGCTTTCTTCATGTGTCTATTGCTTGGCCTCACTCCGCTATTGCATCTTCACAGCCATATTCTGCTTAGGGTCAGAGTTTCACATTATTCCGTCACTGTTGGGACCATGGACTAGCAGAGACGATGCCTGGGTTTAAGCGGCTATAACTCATTGCTGTTATTTTTCTAGGTTATTCTGGCTGCATGATTGCGTTTGTAGCGTGCGTAGTATGGTATGGTCCAATTTTCAAGCAAAACAAACGACACCCCAATTTTGGGTTGTCGACTGTTTGGCAGGGCTCACCGTGAAAAATCTGCTTGCCATAAAAAGGTCTTTTTGGGTCACAAAGTATACACTATTATGGTGGCCGTACCACCTCGTTCGCCTTTTGGAGCTCGATTAAAAATGTGAGACTAAATCCCCAAGTGGACTAGGTTCTCATAAGTACTTTAATTTTCAAACAAATAGAACCTTAAATAGAAGTTGCAATGGCGCATCCCACTTGGCGGATGCAGAAACAAAAATAGTGTGAGGGCGGTAATAAATACCACTCTCTTTGTACCTCATGTTACCTTGTGATAACCCGATAGAGCAATAAAAATCTTTACACGTGGAGGTCTCTCTCGATTTTCCTTGATGTGGATAAAGAGTGACCATCGATTGAACAGTTGATCGATCTCGAAAATTGCTCAATCTAACGTGACCTTTCATTGTTGTAGGGTTGGTAGTGTTACAAAGCAGGCCGCTACTGAGAAGCGTACTGATATCCTCATTCGAGCAGTGCATTTTGTGCTTCAGGCCATAGAGGGCCTTCCGTAGCTTCCAATCCTGGCTGAAACATCGTTAATGCTTGGAGGCTCCACCATGTAGAGGTACTAACGGACGCAGATGGGGCAGCTGGTCCAGAGGGGTTAGAAGACACAAGCGGGGCAGCCGGTACAGAGGTGGTAGCAAACGCAGATGGGGCATTTGGCTCTAAGGGGTAAGCAGACACGGACGGGGTGGCCGGCGTAGAGGTACTAACGGATGCAAATGGGGCAGCTGGTCCGGAGGCGTTAATAGACACAAACGAGGCAGCCAGTATAGAGGTGCTAGCAGACGCAAATGGGGCAGTTGGCTCTAAGGGGTTGGCAGACATGGACGGGGTAGCCGGCGAAGAGGTGCGAGCGGGCGCAAATGGGGAAGCTAACATAGAGGGGCTGACAGACACATACAATACGGCCGGCGCAGAGGTGCCAGTGGACGCAGATGGGAGAGTTGGCCCAGAGAGCGTGGCGCACGGATGAGGTGGTCCGCACAGTGGCGTCGGCGGACGCATATGGGACAGCTAGCCAGCAGGGGCTGGGGGACATAAACGGGGAGACTAGGGCGAAAGGTGCCAACGGGCACCTTTTGCCCTAGTCTAGGCATCACATCGTCAGAGGGTAAAGACGATGTGACGCATGAACGATGTTAGACCAAGGATAAACCCACCACTCCCCCACAGCATTCACTCCACTGTCTACTTGCTACATGTAATTCAATGNGATGAGGTGGTCCGCACAGTGGCGTCGGCGGACGCATATGGGACAGCTAGCCAGCAGGGGCTGGGGGACATAAACGGGGAGACTAGGGCAAAAGGTGCCAACGGGCACCTTTTGCCCTAGTCTAGGCATCACATCGTCAGAGGGTAAAGACGATGTGACGCATGAACGATGTTAGACCAAGGATAAACCCACCACTCCCCCACAGCATTCACTCCACTGTCTACTTGCTACATGTAATTCAATGTTAAGGTCTGTAGGTGCCTGTCTACACGTGGGACTGCATCCTCCTGATCACGAAGCGTAGAGTATGGACGCTCAAGCACGAGGGTCAGCTCAGCTTCTAGTGCATCACCTACTACTCGAGCCATGTCCTCCACGGTGCCTGCACCTCTAGAGATAGTTGTGGCAGTGGCGTCGGCCATAGGAGATGTGCTGGCAACCTTGAAATCTCCTGCCTTTCTAGGTGCCCCTTCTGCATGTATACCTACAATGGTTGTTGCTATGACTAAGGGAGCGTCTACCCCTGCTATGGCAGTACCGGCTGCTACAAGGGTCAAAATCATCGTTGTATCTATACCATCAAGGGTATCTACTACCCTGTCCTTTCTGTAGCAGCAACTGGTAGTGCTCCTACTTTCATGACGTCGGTGGCTATCGACACGCCCACAGCCCGGAATTCCGCTCCAAGGGCGTCAGCTGTCACTACCACTACTGCTACTATCTCGTGTGGTACTACTGCCACACCTGCCACATCGGTCGCTGTCAGTACAGCATCGGCTGTAGTCTCTATCCTCATCTCCATCGTTATGTCTGCCTCCAACTCCACGTCAGACCACTCGTCCGCCTCCGACTCCACGTCGGACCACTCCTCGGATGACTTGTCCTCACTGAGAACATGCTTTCGAACAATACCATCCATCACATACCTCCTGCATTCTGTGATGGTTGTCTGCAAACATTCCATCCCCCCTCGACCAACACACCGGTAGAGGCTAAGAAGGGATGCCGCACCAACCTTGCAATCAAAGACAAGGGAGACGGATCTACTACAACTCTTGCCGCCTCCATAGCGGCCCTTATCGTCCGGGCCATCATTGGGGTATCACTAGCCTCTATTGCCTCTCCGACTCCCTCTGCCATGTTTGATGCAAGCACCAACTCCATCTCTAAAGCTAGCTTAGTGTAAGACCACTCCTCCTGAGATGAACAGTCCTCTCCCACAACGGGAGCATCTATCTCCTCCAGATGATGCACCAACTGAGTGTGTCGTGCACCTCCATCTGCTGCCTTTGTCCTCGGCTCCACGCTAGTCGTCATTGAACACTCCATCCCCCCACGACCGATACACCAATAGAAGCTAAGAGGGCATGACATACCAATCCCACGACCGAGGATGAGGGAATCGGCTCCTTCGTGACGTCCGTCACTACTGGTGCTGCTGCTGTCGCCACTACTCCTGTTGGCTGGGCACGTCTAGCCATTTGTGCCATCCGTTGTCTCACGTGGCGAGTGCGTAAACGAGGGGTTCCAGCAAAAGGGAGAGCTAAGAGATCAACGTGGTCGGAAGTTAGGATGACTTCGCCTGACTCTAGGACAGGCATACATACACACAGACACATACACACATGTACATCCATGGAGTAGTGTGTACCACACCAGGACACAGCACAACACACCACAACATACCATAGCACACTACACCATAGTACACCACAGGAAACCACAACACCACAACACACCACAGAACACCACAGCATACCACAATACATTATAGCACACCACACCATAACACAACATGTCACAACATAGCACAGCACAGCACACCACACCACGGTACATCACATCACAACACAACATAGTAGAGCATAGAAGACCACGTCACATCACACCACAATACATCACACAATAACATGCCACACCACGCCACGCCATGCAACGCCACGCCACGCAACGCCATGCCACACGACACCACGCCACACCACACCACGCCACGCCACGCCACATCGCGCCACGCAATGCTACGCCACGCCACGCCACGCCAAACAACGCCACGCCATGCCACGCCATGCCAAGCCATGCCAGGCTATGCCAAGGAATGCCACGCTACGCCAACCCACCCAATTCCACCCCATACCAACCAACCCCACCCCACCCCACTTCACCCCACTCCACTCACCCCACCCCACTCCATCCCACCCCATTCTACCCCACANATGCCACACCACGCCACGCCATGCAACGCCACGCCACGCAACGCCATGCCACACGACACCACGCCACACCACACCACGCCACGCCACGCCACATCGCGCCACGCAATGCTACGCCACGCCACGCCACGCCAAACAACGCCACGCCACTCCACGCCATGCCAAGCCATGCCAGGCTATGCCAAGGAATGCCACGCTACGCCAACCCACCCAATTCCACCCCATACCAACTAACCCCACCCCACCCCACTTCACCCCACTCCACTCACCCCACCCCACTCCATCCCACCCCATTCTACCCCACACCATACCACACCACACCACACCGCACCACACCACACTAAAACACACCACACTAAAACACACCACACCACACTAAAACACACCACACCACACCACACCACACCACACCACACTACACCACACCACAACACACCATACCACACCACACCACACCACACCACACTACACCACACCACAATACACCACACCACACCACACCACACCACACCACACCACACCACACCACACCACACCAAACCACACCACACCATACCATACCATACCACACCACACCACACCACATCACACTAAACTACACCGCACCACACCACACAGTCAAGGGGTCGGATAGCAATAGTCTAGAAAACGGGTCCTGACATGGGAGGCCGCCAACTGCTCTTGGTATTGCAACCAAGATAACATATCACCCCCGAACAAGGGATCCACACTTTAGGTTCGTTCGGTTTGCAACCTCACGAAGTCCGCATGAAGGTCTTTAGTGTCTACCCTTAGTTGTACACTCTGTGAGGAGTCTCAAAGGCAAGAACCGTAAATGGATGCATGCAGGGCACAAGCTTTTGTGCTTGCAGAGCATTGCTAATGCTTCTACTCATTGTGCAACTGCAGGGCACAAGCTTACAATCCTACTTGGTGCGTCCTAAGACCACTGAGTGTCATCCTCAAGCCAGGCTCTAGTAAGCTTCCTAGAAGCTTCCTGTCCCATTTTGGGCCGCAAAGAAAAATGCGGCCGTCGCGGGGTTGGAGCCTGTGACCCATGAGCTCCGGCGCCTGTCCCAACTAGGCCACAATGTTGTGTTTCCTATGATGATCTCCACGGGACATACCCATTATGGGCAGTGCATTCCTAGCCTATCTCATAACAGACCAAGGGGACGTACTCCATAAAGCAGTGCATGCCTTGTCTTTTTGTGCAACCAGCCAGCTAGCCAGTGGACAAGGTGCATACCATTAAACAAATCTCTCCCTTGAACCTCTGTCTATCTGTTGCTCACTGGGCTCCATCGATGCCTTGGGGCTTACCCATCCTCTGCCGCACTCCTCATGCCAAATCCACGAATGCCTGCATAGTGCAAGTCCCTCTCTAGCGGCTTGGTCATGCAGTCAAAAAGCATGCTCTTGGTTCCGCAGTGCTGCAAGTCCACCACGTTCTTCATGACCCAGTCACGTGAGTAGTGGTAACATATGTTGATGCGCATCGTTCGCCAGGAGATGATTGCATTTTTAGCCATCTAGATGTCGTCTATGTTGCCCACGTGTACAACTGTGGCATCCTCCTATGGCACTGTCCTTTCGCCAAGCAGGCTGCGCAACCACTGAGTCTCCTTGTACAACTTAGACAGAGCAATGTACTCTGCCTCAAACGTAGACACAGAAACACAATCTTGCTTTCTGCTAGTCCATGAGATGGCAGCGCCATTCAAGATGCACACGTATCCAGAGGTGGACTTCTGGTCATCAAGATTTCCTCCCCAGTCAACGACGGTGTAGCACTCCAGGCGGAGGGGGACCGTACCTTCTTGGCTTCCATGGATGAGGCCCATGTGACGTGTCTTTTGCAGGTAGCGCAAGATGCGCTTGATTGCCTACCAATACTGTGGCCCTGGGTTGTCCACGAACCTGCTCACTTGTCCCACAGCATAGCAGATGCCCGGCCGAGTACCTACCATGGCGTACATGATGCTGTCCGTGGTGGACTGGTTGGGGATACCTTGCATCTCCCTTCGCTTTTCTTCATTACTTGGCGACATTGAGGCCTTCGGTTTTGCATCGGTCATCATTCGGGTGCTGACAGGTTTGCAGTCTTCCATGTGATAGTGCTTTAGTACCTCACCGATGTATTTGGTTTGGTTGAGTTCGATGGTGCCTGCTGCTTAGTTGCGGTGGATGGAAATCCCGAGGTAGTAATCAAGCGGACCCATGTCCTTCATTTTGAACCTTTTACTGAGGTCAGACTTCAGCTCATCCCACAGCTCGACCTAAGAAGAGCAGATGATCAGATCATCCAAATAGAGTGCAACGTGCATCTGTCCACTCCCATCATCACGCACGTACATGCGCGGATCATTTTGGCCATGCGCAAAGGAGAGACCGGTCATGAAACTGTCCATCTCTTTGTACCATATCCTTGGGGCCTATTCAACCCGTAGAGCGCTTTCACCTACTTGCACACCTTGCCCTCAGGGGCTTTGACTCCTTCGGGCACCTCCATCAACACTTCCTTGTCGAGCTTCCCATAGAGGAAAGCTGTCATGACGTCTATCTGGTGTATCTTTAGGTTTGTTGCGGCTGCGATGGCAAGAAGAGAGCGGATGGAGGCAAAGTTCACGACAGGCACGAACATCTTGTCGTACTCAGAGCCCGGGCATTAAGAGAACCCCTTTGCCACTACCCTTTTCAATTTTGCCATCTTGCTTCTTCTTTACTCGGAGGACCCACTTGAATCCCACCATGTGGGCCTTGTTAGGTCTATCCACCAGCACCCACGTGCCGTTCTCGGCAATGGACGCAAGCTCGCTGTCCACTACCTTCTTCCACTTGGCCGCATCCGGGCCATTCATCGCCTCCACCACTGTGGATGGCTCTCCTTGGGCCATGCACAACTAGCTGAGGCCAGTCCAATCGTCCTCATACCGCAAAGGAGATTTCTTTGGTCACAAACTATGCTGGGGTGCTGGTGCTGGTTCTTTCTTTGGTGCTAGTGCTTCCATAGGTGGTAGTGTGTCGTTGTCGTTGTCGTCGTCGTCAGAAGAGTCGTTAGACTCCAAGTCAGACGAGGAAGCCCCAGACGCCTCGGTATCCGCGTCCATGTCCGATTCTGCATCATCCTCCGCAGCTACTCTCCCATTCCCACCACCTGCTGGCAAAGCGAGCCAAATTTCTGGTCTCCGGACTTAAGCAACACTATCCACTCTCCCGCCTTGGGAGCGAGGATCAGGTCTAGCAGCTCTCCCTTTCCAAGGGTGCGTTCGTCAAACATAACGTTGCGGCTCCTCACGAGCTTGCCTGCTGCCTGGTCCCAAAGCCGATAGGCTTTGTGTGACGTGTTGTATCCAACCATGACGCACTTTTTAGAACATGCGTCTTGCTTTCCTCCACCTTCTCCCGACTGGATATTCACCCATGCAGTTGACCCGAACACTTTCAAATGAGAGGCGTTGGGTTTCTATCCTTACCATGCTTCTTGTGGGGTCTTCAGGTGCTTGTCCTTCTCCTTTCCACGCTTCTGATAGGCTGTTGCTCGTGTGATATTCAAGAGGTAGCAGGCCGTTGTGGCAGCTTTAGCCCAAAAGTGAGGTGGAAGTTTGACGTTGAAGAGCATGCTTTGCACCATGCCGAGTAGGGTCTGGTTCATCCTCTCGACAACGCCATTGCTTTGGGGGTTGAAATGGGTGGTTTTCTTGTGGCGGATCCCATGATGCTTGAGCCAAGGCTTGCATCCCTCGTACTCACCCCCGTTGTCACTTCGGAGTGTCTTCACCTTCTTGGACTTTTGCCTCCTTACCATGGCGACAAACTCCAGGAGCTTCTCCTTGACCTCTCCCTTTGTTTTTAGGAAGTAGATACACAACTTATGGCTGTGTTCGTCGATGAAAGTCAGGAAGTACTTGCTTTCTCCATTAGACATCGTGTGAAAGAGACCGCACACGTTGCTATGGATAATGTCCAAGATATTCGCCGCTCGTTGACCTCCTCTCCCGAACGGCTTCTTCTTTGCCTCTACTTGGAGGCATGGTTCACAAAACGTACACGCTTCTCCATGCTTCATGGTGCACCCTTCCATTCCCGGACTACCTCTTACTCTTGCATCTTCTGTAGCTTGCTGTTGGCCACGTGGCCAAATCACCAGTGCCATAGCTCAGCGTCGGTGTCTTTGGTTGATATGACAGCCGCAGAAGTTGCCAGTGGTGCATCCTTTGGCTTTAGTACCAGTGTCTTGGTGGTACTTGCCAATCCCTCATCCAACATCTCGGTGACTTTGTTTTGAAGTACATAGAGGTCGTCGACTCTTAGGACTTGAAGCATGAGGTCCTCTTTGGTGTACAAAACTTTGATTTCCTCATTTTTAGGGCCACACTTCCTTGTTGGTCAACACCACTGTCATGTTGTTGTCAGTTATTTGTGAGACCGATAGCAGGTTTGCTACAAAGGAGGACATGTACACCACCTTTTGAAGGTTAAACGCCTTTTTCGTACCGTTCATGTTGAACGTGATCACCTTGTCCCCTTCACCCATGGCTTGGACGACGTCACCATTTGCACACTTGATGCGCATGTCAGATTCAGCCATGGATACGAATCCATCGTTCTCTTTTGATGAATGGTGTTTGGTGCCCGAGTCAAGGGCCAATATGCCAGGCCTAAGGAGGACTGCCCCCTTCATGAGCAACCCTTCAGCCATCATGTTGGTGAGCTCCTTCTTCTCCTTCCCAACTTTGTTCCTGTCTTCTTTCCTTGGACTACGGTAGTCCCTAGCCACTGCCCAGCCTTGCCACAGTTGTGTCAGTTGTCGGGCTTCTTGGAACTCTTCTAGCCACCATTGCCTTTCCCTCCACCACCACCGCTTCCTCAGTTGCCTTGACTAGAGCGAGAGCTTGCACGTTGTCCACCGAAGCAAGAGGCATAGGCTGAAATGTTTGCCTCACTGCCACTGCATTGCATGGACTCGTTGCGGACGTGTTCGGCGACAGCCTCATACGTCAGATATGCCTCCTTCCAACCGTCAAATACAGTGATCAAGGACCCCCAGCTTTCCGACAGTGCCATCAGAATGATCATGGAAAGCATGTTGGAGTCGAGATTCCACTCCATTTGCTGGATCTCTTGCAGCACGTTGTCAAACGACTGCAAAAATGCGGGTACCGATTCTCCTTCGCTCACCCTCATCGACATTAACCTTTGGAAGATGAAGAGTCGGTTTTTTAGGGCGTTTGTTTGATGCACACATGAGAGTTTTGTGTAGGCCTTGGTAGCCAATGTGCATCCGGTGATGTGGGAGCGTTGAGTCTTGTTGATGGACGTCAGAAGAATGACGAGAGCCATGTTGTTCTTCATCGTCCATGCTGCAAGGTTAGCCGCATGCGTGGTCACTATCACATCGGCGGGTGCTGTCTCTGTCCCTTTCAGGATGTCGAGGTAGCCACACATGTTTGTGACAATCTCAAACTTCCATTTCCACAAGGGAAAAACTGTCCCCGTGAATTTGGACATACCCTCCTCAAGGCGGGCTTGAGTCGGATCAGCCATTTCCTGCGGTTGCTCATCTTCTCTGCTTTGCTGCTACTCAGCTTTGTTGAGGCCGATGAGGCTGATGAGGCTGTTGACTGTGACCGTTGTCAAAGGTGCAGTTGGTTCCGTTGCATACACCTCCCGCCGACTATTGCCTAAGGCGATGGTCCCGTCGTGAGAGAACGGACTCGGGGTCGTACCACCTTCTAAAAAAGGGTAGAGCTTAATCCCGCTGGGGCTTGAGGGTATTGTCCAACATGGACAGAGCTTTTCCTCCTCCCCTATCCCGCTACATGCATGCACCCTACCTGAAGAAGCCGATGGAGCGGGTGGAGCAGATGGAGCCGTCCAATGTTCATGTCCCTGTTGTACCTGTGCGTCCTGCAAGACCACGCGGTAGTCGGTCTTGGATGCGTGCCTTAGACCCAGAAGTGTAGGCCCATAACCCATTGTCAATGCGCCGGATAGCAACAGTCTAGAAAACGGGTCCCGACATGGGAGGCCACCAACTGCTCTTGGTATTGTAACCAAGATAACATATCACCCTCAAATTAGGGATCCACACTTTAGGTTTGTTTGGTTTGCAACCTCACAAAGTCCGCATGAAGGTCTTTAGTGTCTACCCTTGGTTGGACACTCTGTGAGGAGTCTCAAAGGCAAGAAGTGTAAATGGATGCATGCAGGGCACACGCTTTTGTACTTGCAGAGCATTGCTAATGCTTCTGCTAATAGTGGCTCCACAGGAACCAACCTTGGCCTACAGTCCTACTTGGCGCGTCCTAAGACCGCTGAGTGTCATCCTCAAGCCAGGCTCTAGTAAGCTTCCTAAAAGCTTCCTGTCCCATTTTGGGCCGCAAAGAAAAATGCGGCCGTCGCGGGGTTTGAGCCCGTGACCCATGAGCTCCGGCGCCTGTCCCAACTAGGCCACAATGTTGTGTTTCCTATGATGATATCCAGGGCACATACCCATTATGGGCAGTGCATTCCTGGCCTATCTCAGAATAGACCAAGGGGAAGTTCTCCATATAGCATTGCATGCCTTGTCTTTCCGTGCAACCAGCAAGCTAGCCAGTGGACAAGGTGCATACCATTCAGCACACACTATATTGGAGATGTGACAACCTTCCAAATAAATCACCGTCACCAGTACGGATCAAATCAGAACTTAGTTTTGTTGTATCCCCCAAACTCCTCATAACCCTTAACCAACCGTGTCATAAGATATATGGATCTCATTCCACAAGTAACGTGCTAATCTCAGCCATTAGGTCCGGTCGCTGACTGGGAGCATGCACCTTTTTGGTTCTTAGGCTAGTACTCAATGTTGAAGTCGAAGTTGGACTCAATGAATTCCATTCATTGAGTTTTTGACAGTTCAGATTTGGATTAGTCTTTAGATGTTGGAGTGTGTGGTGGTCGGTGTGGATGACACATCGTTGGCATTCCCGGTAGCAATGCCAAGTTGTAAGCACGTGAATGACCTCAACATCTTGTTTTTTTGCGACATGTAATTCAACTTCAGCCCATGCAGTCTTCTTGGAATACACACAACCACTTGTTCTCCACGGCCATTGTCTTAGAGGAGGATGGCCCCAATTTCTAGATCAGACACACTGGTGGCCATAATATTGTCCACAATCAGATTTGAAAATCTTGAGGCTCTTGTCAAGGTCTGAGCATTTCTAAACAATTCAAATACTGCTTGTTTGATTTCTATCCAAGTCCACTTGGTGGTTTATGAGAGAGACTGGAGAGAGGGTCTGAACTCTAGTGGAGTCCTTGAGAATCGATGGTAGATCAAGACGTCCTGAACGTTGGTTGGCATTGGCCAACCACCAACCGCCGCTACTTTCTCTGGGTCCATTATGATCCATCCGCTGCTGATGATGTACCCCAAAAACTGGTTTAAAAGGCGACAAAATTCACCCTTCTCCACAGAATCTATTTGTGGATAATCTGAAGAACTTTTTAGAGATGTCCACTATGCTCCTCCAGGGTACGGCTACACACCAGGATGTCATTGAGATTTACGATGACAGATTCATCAAGGTCCGACCAGGAACCATTGTTCACGGCCACCGTAGATGTTGATTGGGTGTTTGTGAGTCCAAAATGCATGAATGTAAACTCAAAGTGCATGCATCAGATGCAGAACATCGTCTTCTAGATGTTCTTATTAGATATGTGGATCTAATGATAGCTGTTGTGCATGTCAATTTTGGAATAAACTCTCGCCCTATTGAGTTGGTGGAAAAGCTCGTTCTCTCAGAGAAGGGGATAGTGGCTTTTGATTATGACATTTTTAAACTCCTTGTGTTCCATTTAAATCTGGATCTTGCCAGTTTTCTTTGTCAAAAACATTACAAGTGGACTGTATGGTAACATGGATGGCCTGATGAACCCCTGACCGAGCATTTCATCCAGTTGTTTTTTTACCCCGGTCATCTCGTGATTGCTCACTCGATAGGTTCCCTTGAATTCCCATATTTTTCCTGGTTTCATGTGTATCTAATGGTGAATTGACTGATGTGGAAAACTCTTGAGTTAGTTTCTTGGAAAAAAAACCTTCAAAGGAAGTACACTTACTTCTTACTACTTACCAAAGTAAACTTGCTAGCAATTTCAAGCTACTTACTTGTTCCCCTTTCTCATTTAATCTCCTGCTCTGCAATCTCTACCCGTCACCATCCATGTTCTGCTCAACGTAACAATACAAAAAAGTGGACTTTATTCTCTCTCTCTCTCTCTCTCTCTCTCTCTCTCCCTCTCTCTCCCTCCCTCCCTCCCTCCCTCCCTC
>SZWC01014011.1:4427-27501 GCA_023375785.1 Penium margaritaceum
TGCGTGTGACCAGTCGTAGCGTCTGGCTCGAGATTCTGCATCTCTAGGTTCAGACGGTGTTGCGTTTGGATGCCTGTGTGCAGAGTTGCGGCCAAAACAGTGGTTTTGAGCCGGTTTTTGGACAAACTGACACTGCCGCGTGCGTCACCCGCCGTGTGCCGCGGCAGGTATTTATGCTGTGTGCTTGTCAGTTGTCATCTCTCTCTGCAATTATATTCAGTTTTGAGTTTCCTGACACTCTGTTCGTGTCCCAACCCAGACCCTTGCAGTTTTGTTTTTAACTTGTGACTGTTGTCACACGCTGACCTGGCGCTGACGCCTAGTGTCGCGGCAAGTGGTTAGGAAGGTTCTAGGAAACTTCTCGAGGACGATATAGAGAGAGAGGGGGGGGGAGAGAGGAGGGGAGAGGAAGGGTGGAGTGAGGAGGAGGCGGCGGCAAGTGGCTGGCCACCCTTTTGTACAAAGCAGACAGGGTGGAGGCCACCCACCACCACCACCTTGAGAAGATGCGTGGAAGCTTCCTAGCAACACAGCCGCAGACCAGGCGCCAATGCCTGGTCTGACGGTGATGACAGTCACAGGTCGTGCACACAACGGCAAGGGTCTGGATAGGAGACACAAGGCAAAGTGTCAAAATGCTTCAATGGCATTTGCAGAGAGAAATGAAAAATGATAGGTCCATGGCATAAGTACCTGCCGCGGCGCACTGCGGGTGTCGCACGCGGCAGTGCAAGATCTGTCCTAAAACCGGCCCCAAACCACTGTTTTCGCTGTAACTCTGCGCAGACATGTCAGAACGCTACGCCGTCTTAACCTAGACGTGTAGGATCACAAGCCGAATGCTACGAATGGTCACATTCATACATCCAGCATCAAACTGTGGACACATAATGCAAAACATGCAAATCGGGTCCATGGCCAGTCCACCGAAAAATTCCTGAGTGCTGCAGAAAAACCTGCAGGAGGTCCCGGGCAGTGTCTGGAGCTCTGGAACGGTCTTCGGTCAGCTCCAAGCTGGTAGTCCACCACCAGACGCCGCACCGGTACCACCAGGGTCCGCATCAGGGATCTGCAAGAGTATGGACGCGGCCGAGTGGTCACAGTAAACTGTATAGGTCGACAGGAACATCACAAATCAGAACACTCCCCCATGACCCGATGGTACGCATGACCACACACGTGCAGCACTGAGACGAGTACAACGAGTGCAAAAACTCATGTGACACAGACAAAGCCACACCCCACACTCAACCACTCTCAGGCAAGGGGCGAAGCCCAACAGAACGAATGGCCACCAGGAACTTTCCGCGAGCTAGTGCCTTCGTCAAGAAGTCAGCACGCAGCATATCATAGCCAACCCATATCATGGGGATCACGTGTCGCTCCACCAGATCACGCACAAAGTGATGCTTAACTGCAATGTGCTTCGTGCGAGCGTGAAAGAAACTAGAGTTCTACGCAATGGCAAGAGCACTCTGGTTGTCACAACGAAGCACAATGGCGGGTACTGACTGACCCAGCTCAAGGAACAGGCGTTGTAGCCATACCGCCTCAGCAGCCCCTACACCCGGAGCAATGTACTCTGCCTCCGATGAGCTACGTGCGATGGGACCCTACTTCCCGCTGCTCTAGGACAGAGCATTACCACTGAGTAAGAACACGTAACCGGTGCGACTGCGTCCATATGGACTCTAGGCCCAGTCGTTGTCAATGTAGCCGTCTAGGACCACCGAACACTGTCGGCAAAAGCAGAGTCTAAGGTAAGGTGTGGAGACCCCATGTCGCACTACTCGCACAGCCGCGTGAAGGGCTCTGGCACGTTGAGCCATTGAAAACTAAGAGAGGAGGTTGACGGCAAAAGCGATGTCAGGACGTGTGGCAGTGGCCACGTACATCAGAGATCCGATGAGACGGAGGTGCAAGGTCACGTCCACTGTCCCCCCCCCCAGCTGTGTGGGATTGTCCACCTTCGGGGCATCCTGCCCATCGGGCGTGAGAGGTGTGGAAGCAGTGGGAACTGCGTCAAGGAGGTCGCTGAAGCGCTCCTCCACAACACGTGCGTATCGAGCCTGATGCAACAGGAGCGTCCGACATTTGTGGTCTCGCACGATCTCCATGCCAAGAAACACCACTGCATGACCAAGGTCCTTCATCTTGTAGGCAGTTTGGAGGACAGCCTTGGCCTCCCTCACGGCCTCCAGTGAAGGAGACGCGATCAGAAGGTCATCGACATAGACCAGGATGGCGGTGAACTGCTCAGACGTTTGTCGAATGAAGAGAGAGGGATCTGCCTCGCTCCGTACATATCCCGCACGAGTCAGAATGCCAGTGATCTTTCGGTTCCAACAGCGCGGAGATTGCTTGAGGCCGTACAAAGACTTGCACAAGCGCCATACCTTTTCACCGTCCTCAAAGCCATGTGGCTGAGCCACGTAAATCTCCTCATCCAGAGAGCCGTGGAGGAAAGCATTGTTCACATCCATCTGGTGCAGTTCCCAGTCATGCTGAGCCATTACACCAAACAGAGCTTGAGCTGAGGTCATGCGGCCGACAGGGGCACAGGTGTCAGTGTAATCGATGCCCTTGGTTTCAGAGCACCCCTTGACGACCAAGCGAGCCTTGTGTCATTCTAGTGAGCCATACGGCTTCACTTTCTTGTGAAAGACCCACTTGACATGAATAGCCTTCCTCCCAGGTGGAAGGTCGACTAGCTCATAAACTCCGTGCTCTCGGATGGCGCGAAGCTCATCCTCGCAGGCAGCATGCCAAGCACTCGCATCCTGTGATGAGAGAGCTTCCCTCAGTGTACCCGGGTCAGGTGCCATAGAGCGAGAGCTCTACCTAGCACATGCCTCAGTGCTAGGTCTGATGACCACAAGATCAGTTGCTCCATCACAAGCGATATGAAACTCGCGAGTTTCATATCGTGATCGTGCCCTACGGGGCACGATGCAACTATGGCACAACCAGGGTGAAACAAGTAGGGTACATGTACTCCCAAACTAGAGTGCAATTCAGACCTTAGAGTACAATGAAGGTGCAACTAGGTCACAATTAGAGAGTAACTTGGATGCAACTAGTGCACGATGAGGATACAACTAGGGTGCAACTAGGACATCACCTGTGTAAAACAAGGATGCAAGTAGGACACAAACAGCACAAATCTAGGATGTAATAGGTTACAAGTAGGGCACAACTAGGACACAACTAGGACGTAATTGGGACACAAGCAAGACACAAGTATGGCACAAGTAGGACAAAACTAGGGTACAAGAAGGCCAAAACTAGGGCAATATTTGGGTGCAACTAGGACGTAACTTGTACACAATCAGGGTGAAACTATACCATAAAGATGGTATAACTTGGGAGTGGCTACTACACAACCAGGGTGAAACACGGGCTCAACTGTGTTGCAACTGGGACGCAATAGGGGTGCATACAGGGCACAAAAGATGTAGATTGGACGCAACAAGGGTGGAACTAGGAAAACTCGAACATAACTAGGATGTAGCTATGGTGCAACTAGGGCACATCTAAGATGCAAGAGGGACACAATCATGGCGTAGCTAGTTTGTAGCTAGGGGGCAACTAGGGTGCAACAAGGGCGTAACTAGGTACAACCAGGGTGCAACTAGGAAAAATACTAGCACGCAACTAGGGCGTAGCTAGGACACTAGTAGGGCAACGAGTGTGTAACTTGGGTACAACTAAGGTGCAACTAGGACACAACTAGGTGAAAATTAGAGTGCAACTAGGATGCAACTAGGATACACCTAGGGTGCAACTAAGGTGCAACTAGTGAAAATCTAGAACAGACTAGTATGCAACTAGGGTACAAGTAGGGCGCAAGAAGGGCGCAACTGAAGTACAACTAGGGCACAACGAGGGCACAACTTGGACGCAACGTGTGCCCAATAGACACAACTGGGACGTAACTAGGGCGCATGTATGGTGCAACCAGGGTTAAACTAGGGCACAACTAGAGTGCATCTAGGACAAAACAAGGACACAAATAGGGTCAAACTAGGGTTATACTAGGGCGCAACTAGCATGCAACCAGAATGTAACTAGGCTATAGCAAGGGCATAACTAGTACGCAACCTGGGTGCCATTTAGGCAGAATCTGGACACAACCTGGACACAACTAGGGTGCAATAAGGATGTAACTAGGGCACAAAAAGGACAAGAATACTAACAAAAAATTGTGCAACTAGGACGCAAGTGGGACGCAACTAGGGCATTTCTTGGGTGAAAATACAACACAATCACGATGCAACTAGGATCTAACTAGGACAGAGCTAGGACACAACTAGGATGCAACTAGGGTGCAACTAGGGTGACACAAGGGCACAAATTGGGTGCAACTAGGATGCAACTAGGACACAATGAGGGTACAATTAGGATGTAACTACAGTACAACCAAGGCTTAATTAGGATAAAATTCATAGTACAAGTAAGGTGCAACTAGGGCACATGTAGCTATGACTAGGATATAACTGCGGTGTAAATTTGGCACAACTATGGCAGAACTAACAAGCAACCTGGGTGCTACAAGGCTCTAACTAGGGCACAACTTGGGTTCAACTCAGATTCAAATAGGATGCAGCTAGGACAAAAATAAGGAGAAACTAGGATCCAAATAGGATGCATCTAGGGCACAAGTAGGACTTACTTTTGCCCTAGATGATTCCGGCGTGCCACATCATTCATGTGGACCCACCTCCGTCAGCGAGTCGCCATAGAAAATGATGCCTATTTGTGCTATGGTTATGCCCTGTCATCTTGGTTGTGCCCTAGTTGTGTCCCAGTTGTGTCCTTGTTGCGTCCTAGTTACACCCTAGTTGTACCCGATTCGTGTCCTAGTTACATCCTAGTCACGCTCTATCTATACCCTGTTTGTGCCCCAGTTGAGCTCCCATTGCACCCTAGTTGGACCCTCGCTGTACCCAAGTTGCACCAAGGTTGCATCTCTATTTATCCTAGGTGCACACTAGTTTCACCCTAGTTCCACCGTAGTTTTGTCCTAGTTAGGTCCTTGTTACACCCTGGTTGCACATTGGTTGTTCCGTAGTTGCGCACTAGTTGCACCCTGGTTATGCCCTCATTCCTCCTTGTTGCACCATGGTTGCACTCTACTTGTTCCCTTGTTGCATCGTAGTTGCACCCGAGTTGTGTCCTAGTTGCACTCTAGTTGTCCCTAAATTGCATTCTAGTTACACCCTAATTGTGCCCAAGTTGCATCCAATCTTCATTCAAGTTGGGTCCCAGTTGCGTCCTAGTTTCACCTTAGTTGTACCCTGGTTGTGTGCTATTTGTGTCCTAGTTGTGCCCTAGTTACGTCCTATTTGCATCCTAGTTTTGTCCTGGTTGCACTCTTGTTGCACCCTACTTGCACCCTCATTGAGCCCAGATTGCACCCTGGTTGCGCTTTAAATGCAACCTAATTGTAATTTTGTTATGCCCTTGTTATTTCCTCTTTACGCCTTGGTTGCGCCCTAGTTGTGCCCTAGATGCATCCTATTTTGCTCTGGGTGTGCCATAGTTGCACCTTAGCTGCATCCTAAATGTGCCTTGGGGTGCAACTAGGACCCAACCAGGGTACAACATGGCGGAATCGGGACGCAACTAGGATGCAACTAGGGTGGAACCAAGGTGCAACTAGGGAACAACCAGGGTAGAACTAGGTTGCAACCAGTGTGTAGTTTGGGTAATTTTAGGGCACAACATGTGCACTGCTTGGGTGTAACTAAGGTGCACCGAGGACGCAACTAGGATTTACGTATGGCGCAACACAGGAGCAACAAGGGTACACCAGGGGTGAGTCTAGGATTCAATTTTGGCACAACTAACACACCATTAGGACACAAGAGGGGTGCAACTAGGGCACCACTAGGGCTCAAGCAGGGTGGAATTCAGACGCAACTAGAATGCACGTAGGGTGTAGCTAGTGTGTAGCTAGGGCACACCTAGGGTGTAGCTAGGGCGTAGCTATGGCATCATTCGGGAGCAACTAGGGTGCATGTCAGTCGTAACTAGGATGCAACAAGGTTGCAACTAGGACATTACTAGGAAGCAACCAGGGCACAACTAGGGAAGTAACAGGACGTAAGTATGGTGTTATTAGGGTGCAACTATGATGTAACGAGGGTGCAAATTAGGTTGCAAGTAGGACGCAACTAGGACACAAGTAGGGTTCAACTAGGGTACAACAAGGGCATAACTAGGGCATAACGAGGACGTAAATATGGCATAATTGGAACACAACTTGGATGTGATTAGGGTGTACTAGTGTGCCACTTGAATGCAATTAGGATGCAACCAGGAAACAACTAGGATACAACTACGGTGCGGTTGTGGCGCAAGTAAGGCGCATATATGAGGTTTGGTTTTGGTTAAAGCAGTATGCATATAGGATGCAACTACTGTGAAAAAAAGGACAAAGGTAGGGCATAGCTATGGTCCAACCACAGCACAGCTCAGGCGCAACTAGTGCATAACGAGGGTGATACTAGGGTGCAACTAGAGCACAACTAGGATACAATTAGGGTACAATCCGGGTGCAACTATGGTGTAACTAGGGTACAACAAGGGCACAACTATGGAATAGTAAGGTGTGAATATGGTGTAGCAAGGACACAATTAGTGTGCTATCAGTGCACAACTACAGCGAAACTAGCTCGCATCTAGCAATCAACTAGGATGCAACTTGGATACAACTATGGCACAAAAGGGTGTAACAAGGGCACAACTAGGGCGTAACTAGGGTCCAACTAGGGATCAACTAGGGCGCAACAGGGATGTAACTAGGTTGCACCTCGGTTGTATCTAAGGTTCAACTGCAGCCCAAATAAGACGCAACTATGGTGCAACTAGCATAAAAACTAAGATGAAACTAGGACATCACTGGGATGTGACGCAACTTGAGTACAACAAGGGTGCAACTAGGTATAACTAGGAAAAAACTAGGGTGTAAGTAGGACACAACTAGGGCTCAAGTAGGGTGCAACTAGGATGCGACTGAGGAACAACTAGGACACATGTAAGGTTGAACCATGGTGTAATTTGGATACAAGTAGGGTGCAACTAGGGAACAACTAGGGTATAACTAGGGTACAATCCGGGCGCAACTAGGGTGCAAGTAGGACACAACTTGGGAACAACCATGGTACATTTAAGACTCAACTAGGGTATAATAAGGGTGCATCAAAGGTGCATCTGCAGTGAAAGTAGAGTGCAGCTATGGTGCAAGTAGGGTGCAACAAGGGCACAAACAGGGCACAACTAGGATGTACTGGGAGTGAACTAGGACACAACAAGGGTACAAAGTGGGTACAAGTAGGATTCAACTAGGAAGTAGATAGCGCGCAACTTGGAAGCAACTAGGGTAAAATAACAACACAACTAGGACGCATGTAGATTGCAAAAAGGGTGCAACTGGGGGACAACTAGGGTACAACAATGATGCAATACAACTAGGATACACCTAGGGCTCTAAGGTGTTACTATGGACAAAACAAGGGCCCAACAAGGGAGCAACTAGGGTGTGATTATAGCTTAATCAGGGTGAAATTACGGTGTAAATAAGGTGCAACTAGGGTGCAACTGGGGCTAAAAAAAGGCACAACTAGGGCACAACTAGGGCGAAACCAGGGTGTGACTAGGACGGAACTTGGACGCATTTCGGGTGTAACTAGGGCGACTTGGGTGCAACTATGATGCAACTGGGATGCAACTAGGGTAAAACTTTCGTGTAGCTAGGGTGCAACTAGAGCAAAATTAGGTACAACTAGGATCTTATCAGTGTCAAAATAGAGCGCAACTAGGGCACAACTAGGTAAAAGGTAGGTCACAACCAGGGCACATCTAGAGCGCAAAGAAGGCACATTTCAGGTGTGGCTAGGTTGATACTAGGACACAACAAGGACCCAGTTAAACAAGAAACTGTGACTCAGACAGGACGCAACCAGTGCACAACTAGGGCGCAAATATGATGCAACTAGGGTGCAGCTAGGGTGTAACTGGGGTGCAACTAGGACAAAAGTAGGATGCAAGTTGGGCGCAGTTAGGGTACAACTATAGAGAAACAAGGCAGAATTCAGGGTGGAATTAGGACACAACTAGGGCATAACTAAGGCCCAAATAGGACACAAATAGGGTGCAACTAGGACACAAATAGGGAAGAACTAAGGAGGAGCTAGGGCTCTCAACTAGGATGAAAGGAGGGTGGAAATAGGGCACAAATAGGGTACAACTAGGGTCTGACTAGGATTCAACTTGGCCACAACTCAAGCGCAACAAGGACGCATCACTGGTGCCACTAGGGCACAAATAGGGGACAATCAGGGAGAAACTAGGGTGTGACTACAGTGTAGTTTGAGTGCAACAAAGGTGCAACTAGGGTACATGTAGGACGTAACTATGGCACAATTAGGACACAACTAAAGAACAACCAGGATGTACCTAAGGTATAAGTACGACGTGACCAAGATGCAAGTAGGATGCAAGTAGGGTACAACTAGGGTGTAGCTAGGGCACAACTAGGGTGCATCTAGAAAGTAACAAAGGTACAACTGGGAAAAAACTAGGACACAACTAGGGCGCAACCTGGGTGCATCTAGGGTATATGTTATGGGAGCCGCCGATCGAGGTGGTGATTACGTCATCATGCTGAGGTCAGATGCATGTTTTGATGCTTCCTTTGTATTCTACATAAAAAACCGTGCAAAATAGATCCAAGAACCGGGTCATTTGGTGGAGGGACAAGAAAGCTACGGCCGTGCAAAGGTGGGAGACGCACCTCCAAAAAACAGGAGACATACCGGTTCGACCCCGCGCACGGCGGAGCGACTTTCTCACCCACTGCAGCCGAAGCGCCCCTGGATGGACGCTTAGCCAATGAGGCAAGGTTCATTGGAGTCCATGGGCGCTTCGGGATGGAGGCTGGAGCTGCATTCGCAAGCAAGGGCGCTTCGGGCGGCCGTGACTGGCGGTGCTGCTGCTGGCAGCACCGCCAGCGGCAGTCACACGTGGAGCACTCAAATGGCCATAACTTAGCCGTTTCTTCACGAATTGAGGTGTTCTTTTGTGCGTTGGAAAGCTCGTGGCATGTACTAAATGATGCATGTGTTTTTTCCATGAATGCACCTCGATAGAGTGCTTCGGAATACCGAGGAGCTTTCGGCTGGCTCATAGGGGCTGGAACATAAGGAGGCCTTGGGATTGTTCTAGGCATGCCAATCTGACACTGAGACTTTCTACATTGACTTGTACTGACCTATCAAGTCTAAATATTATTTCCTTGCCCAACTCTCCTTGTTCTCCAAGCATCGCCTTGCACACGTCCATTCGATCCTACAAGTCTTCCCCAGCGCACCTTGGTGCAAACGCCGCCGGGAGAGTCGCACGGTGGGAACCTCGGTCACTAGCAGCGGTCTTACTGCTAGGAGAGGATCGTGTGACATCTCAAGGGTTGGTCCACATACCAAGGGGTCAAGGGTGGGAGGTTTATCCCAAGGGCTTGGCATGTGACCGTCACGTCGGGCGCCCCTCGTTTCACAGTACAACTAAGGTGCAACTAGAGCATGATTTAGACACACCTAGGACACCTCTAAGACACATGTACAGTACAACGAAGGTGTGTTCAAGGCAAGAATAGGGCACAATACAGGAGTGTGACTAAGGCGCAACTAGGGTGCAACTAGAGCACATGGAACAAAACTAGGATGCAACCAGGAGAGAGCTAGGGAGTAATGAGGATAAAAATAGGACGTACCTAGGGTATAACAGGAATACATCTAGGTTGCAACAAGGGCGCAAGGGCACAAGCATGCTGCAACGTGGGCACAACTAGGATGTAACTAGGGAGTGACTTGGACGTACTGAAGGCTTACTTTGGGTACAACGAGGGTACAATAATGGTACAGCTTGTGCACAACTAGGGTCCAACAAGGACGCAACCAAGGTGTAACTAGGAAAATTTAGGGTGCATCCAATGTGCAAATAGGGTACAAAGAGTGCGTAGATAGGACACAAGGAGGACACAACTAAAATTAAAATAGGTTGCAACTAGGACGCTAAATGGACATAACCAAGATACAACTAGAATGCAACTAGGATGTACTTAGAATGCAACAAGGTGGCAAGTAGGACATAATAGGATGCAAGTAGGATACAACTACATCACACTAGCGTACAATTACGCCGTAAAAAGGGCATAACTAGGGTGCAACTAGGACGCAACTATGTTGTATGCAAGGTAAAACTAGGCTAGAACTAGGGCGCAACTAAGACACAACAAGACTGTAACTAGGGCATAACTAGGATGGAACTAGGGAATAACAAGGGCTCAACTAGGGTGCAACTAGGGTACGACTAGTGCATACCTATAGCATTTCTAGGGTACAAATACGGCATAAATATGATGCAACAACGCTGTGCCTAGGGTGTGACTAGGGTAAAACTAGGGTGCAACTGGGGTGCAATTAGGGTGCAAACAGGACAGAACTATGGCATAAATAGGTGTAACTAGGGAACATCTAGGATGTAACTAGGTTGTAACTGGCGTACTAGTTGGGTGTACCAAGGGCGTAACTAGGCCACAAGTAGGGTGCAACTAGGCCACAACTAGGGTGCAACTAGAGAGGAACTATAAAAACCTTTAGGAACAAATAAGGCACAACTAGGGTACATCTAGGGTGTAACTAGGGTGCAACTAGGGTACAACCAGGACACAACTAGGTTGTAAGTAGGGGTTCAACTAAGGAAACATTAGGGTGTATCTAGGACACAACTACAAAGTAAGTAGGGTGTACCTATGGTGTTAATAGGATGTAACTAAGGGTCTAAGTAGGGTGTGACTAGGGTGAAACTAGGAAATAACAAGTGCACAGATAGGGAATAACTTGTGTGCAACAAGGGAGCAACTAGGGTACAATTACGGTATAACTTGGGACAATAAGTGCGTATGAAGGGAGCAAGTGGTGCACATCTAGGATGTAATAAGGGCACAAATGTGGCACAACTAGGACAGAACTAAAACATGACTAGGGTGCAATTGGGGCGCAACTAGGGTGTAGCTGGGTAGAAGCTAGGACACACCTAGGATAAACCTAGGGCACAACTAGGCCGTAACTAGGGTGCAAATAGGGTGACACTATTGTACAGCTAGGGCTGAACTATGGTACAACAAGGTTGCAGATATGATTCAACCACAATACAACTAGGGCGCAAGTAAGACGCAACTTGGTTGCAACTAAAGTGCAACTAGGACGTAACTAGGATGCAAGTAGGGTGCAACTAAGGTGCAACTTGGATGCAATTATGGAGTTACTAACACATAACTAGGGTACAACTAGGGTGCAACGAGGGTGTAACTATAGCGTATCTTTGGGCTACAGCCAGGGTGTGTTTTTGGTGCAACAAGGAAGTAACTAGGACCCAACTAGGGCAAAAACCAGGGTGTAACAAGGATGCGACTAGGGTCCTACTGGGTTCAACCAGCACAAAATTAGGACGTATAGAGGACATAACTATGGTGTATTACAGTTGTAGTTTGGGTGCAAGTAGTGTGCAAGAAGGACACAACTAGGAAGGAAGTAGGGAGCAGCTAGGCGTTTTAGGACACAACTTGGATGCAACTAGGGTACAACTAGGAAGCAACCAAGATGTACCTCATGCATAACTAGGGTGAAATTAGGGTGCAACTAGGCTGTGTTAATGATAAAACTAGGTTGTAACTAGGGCACAACTCGGACGCATCTAGGATGCAATTGTGGTAAAACTAGGGAACAACTAGGGCATAACTACGTTACAACTAGGGTACAACTAGGGCATAACTAGGATGCGATTAAGGCACGACTAGGATGCACCTAGGGCACAACTAGTGTGTAACTATGATGCAACAACAGTATAATTCTGGTGCAACGAGGGGGCAACTAGTGTGCAATAAGGCCACAACTATCATGCAACTAGGACACTACCAGGCCGCAACTAGGACACAACTAGGTCCTAGCTGGGCCACTCTGGGTGCAACTTGGTTACAACTAGGGTACAATAATGGTATGACTAGGTTCTAACACGATTGCAAACAAGATGCAACCAAGGTGCAGCCAGGGCGCAACTAGGACACAACTGATTTGAGAATAGGGAGTAAGAAGGGTACAACAAGGCCATGACTAGGGCGCAACTAAATTGTAACTAGGTCACAAACATGGCGCAATCGAGGTAAATTTTGGATGCAACTTTGGCTTAAATTGGTTTCAACTAGGATGCAACTAGAGCGTAATTCAGGTGCAACTAGGATACAACTAGTGTGCAATCAAGGGAACAACTAGGACACAACTAGGGCACGAGTTGGACGCAACCAGGACACTACTAGGCCGGAAGCAAGGTACAACTAGGGTGTAAGTAAGACATAACTAGGGTACAACTAGGACATTGTTGGGACATAAGTAGTGCACAACTAGGGAGAAACTAGGGTAAAACCAGGGTGCAAGTATGGCGTAACTAGGATTTAACTAGGGTGCAACTAGACTTCAAGTAGGGTGCAACTAGGACATATTTAAGACACAAATAAGGCACAACTTGGGTTCAACCTGAATACAACTCGGACCGAACTTGGATGTGATTAGGGCATATATAGGGTGTAACTATGGTGCAACAAGGGATCACCCAGGGCACACCTAGGATGCAACCATGGTGTAGATAGGGTGTAACCAAGGTGCAAACACAATGAAACATTGGCACAACCATGACAGGACTTGTTTGTAACTAGGATGCAACTAGGGCGAAACTAGGGAACATCTTCATTGGAACCTGGATGAAATGAGTGTGCAACTAGGGCACATTTATGGTTCAACTGGGGGAAATTAGTGGGTATGAAGGGATTAAGTGGTGCACATCTAGGATGTAATAAGGGCACAAATATGGCACAACTATGACAGAACTAGAACCTAACTATGGTGCAATTGGGGTGCAACTGGGGTGCACCTAGGATAAAACTAGGATAGAACTAGGACACAGCTTGGATGAAACTCTGGTGTAACTCGGGTGCGACTTGTGTGTGGCTAGGATACAACTAGGACATAATTAAGGTACAACTAGGGCATGACTATGACACAACTAGGGCACAATTAGCGAGTAAATAGGACGCAACTTGGGAGAAAATGGCATGCAACTAGGACACAGCCAGGGAGAAACTAGGATGGAACTACGACACAACCAGGAGATAACTAGGGCACAACTAGGACGTATTTAGGAAATAACTGAGATGCAAATAGGTCGCAACTAGGGTAAAAACCAGTCCCAACTAGAGGGAAATCGGGGTGCAACTAGCGCAAAACCAGGGTGCAACATGGGCACAAACTTGGTGCAACTAGGACACAACTAAGGTGCAACTAGGATGCAACTAGGAAAAAACAGGGTGCAACTAGGATGCAACAAGGATGTAACTAGATCCCAACTATAGCTACAACTAGGGATAAATAGTGTGCATTCAGGGTGCAACTAGTACATAAATAGGATAGCACAAGGGTGCAAGTATTGTGCAATTACGGCATAATAAGGCATAGCAAGGGCACAACTAGGATGCAACTAAGGTGCAACTAGGTCACAACTAGGGAACAGCAATTCCATAACTAGGAAAAAACATGGATGTAACTTGGATGGATCTAGGGTGCAACTTAAGCGCGAGTACGTGTAACTAGGGTGCAACCAGAGCACAACTAGGGCAAAACTAGGGTGCAGTTATGATATGATTTGAGTGCAACTACTATGCAACTAGGGTGCAACGAGGGTCTAACTAGGGTCTGACTAGGGACAACTAGGGCGCAACCAGGGTGTAGCTAGGTTGTAACAAGGGGGCACCTAGGGCACATCTAGGGTGCAACTATGGTGTAACCGGGGTGCAACAAGGGCACAATTACGGCATCAATAGGGTTTAACTAGGGCACACCTAGGTCACAATGAGGGTTTTATTAGGACGCAACTAAGGTGCAACCAGGGTACAAAAAGGGAAAAGTCAGGGCGCAGATAGGACACAACTTGGGTTCAACTTGAGCGCAATTTGGATGCGAGTAGGATGAAAGTAGGACACAAAGAAGGCATAACTAGGGTGCAACTGGAGATCAACCAGGACACACCTGGAGCATGCCTATGATGGTACTGGGACACAACTTAGGCAAGTTATGACACAAATCAGATGTAACTAGGGTGCAACTGGGTGGAGGTAGGGTACACATATGGTGCAACTATGACACACCTAGGGTGCAACTAGTGCACAACTATGGTACAACTTAGTTACAATTTGGGTACAACCTTGGGACAACTAGGGCGAAACCAGGGCACAACTAGGATGCAAATAGGATGTAAATGGGATGCAACTAGGGTGCAAGTAGGACACAACAAAGGTATAGCTAGGGTACAACTATGGTGCAACTAGGGAAAACTGGTGCATAATTAAGACGCAAGTAGTGCACATCTAGGGTACAAATAAAGCTCAACAAGGATGTAACTAGGCCAAAAATAGGGAAAAATAGGGCGTAATTAGGAGTAACTTGGGTGCAAATCGAGTAAAAAAAGTGCAAAACTTCTGTGCAACTAGGGTGTAACAAAGGATCAACTAGGGCGTAATCTGGATGTAACTAGGGAACCGGTAGGGCATAACTAGGGTGCAACTGGGACACAACTAGGGCACAAATAATGCATGATTAGGATGAAACAAGGACAATACAACGAGGGTGCAACTAGGGTGCACCTAGGAAGCAAGTAGGGCGCAACTAGGGCATAACTAAGGCGCAAGGCATAAATAGGGAGCAACTAAGGCACAACTACGGCGGAAAAAATGCCCAACTAGGACGCAACAAAGATGCAACCAGAGCACAACCAGGACGCAACTAGGGCGCAACTAGGGTGCAACTAGGACACAACTCGGGTGGAGGTAGGACGTAACCATGGTGTAACCCGGGCATACCGTACTGATTTTGATATTAGTTTTTTTTTAATCCACAACTTGAGGAATCTTTGTATTCGAGTGCGGTTTTTGAGAAAACAATTATTAGGTGGTGCCTTGGAATTTGTTGAACAAAAAAGCGTAATCCTTAAATTTGACGACGACCGGTCTCGACCAATGCCGATGATCGGTTTTCGAGGCCGTGTCAGTCTGACGCGGCAGGCCGCGACTGACAGATCTGACGCGAACATTATTTCCGCGTCAAGACCTGAAGATGGGACCGGAGGTGAGATTGCTTCCATATTTGTTCAGGCGATTTTTGGACTTCCGACGAAATTTGTGCACCCGAGGCAAAAAAACAATTATTTAGGTGGTACCTGTTAATTTTGATGAAAAAGATCGTTGAGCCAGAAACACCAAAAATTTATGTTTAATCGAATATCAAGATCATTAGGGTAAACTTAGGTATGTTTTGGGTGTAATGAGGATACAAGTAGGGTGCAACTAGGGTGCAACAAAGGTAGAACTAGGGAGCAACTAGGATGCAACTAAGACGCAACAAGGGTGCATCTAGGGACCAACTATAGTGCAACTAGGAGTAGCTATTGTACAACTAGGGTCCAACTAGTGCACAACTAGGAGGCAACGAGGCTGCAACTAGGGCACAACCAAGACACCACTAGGGATAAACTAGGACACGACTAGGATTCAAAGGGTCATAACCAGGACGCAACTAGGACATAACAAGGGCACAACCATGGCACAAATGGGGTACAAATAGTGTGCAACTAGAGTGTGAATAGGATGTAAAGAGAGCATAGCTAGGTTGCAACCATGACAAAACTTGGGTGCAACTAGGGTGTAACTCTGGCACAAAAATGGTACAACTAGGATGCAACTATGACACAAACTAGGGTGGAACAAGGGTACAAGTAGGGTACAATCAGGACACATCTAGGACACAATTAAGGTGCAACTAGGGTGTAATCAGGGTGTACGTAAAGAGAAATAAGGGTGCGACCAGGTCGTAACTCGGGTGCAACTTTGGTGTAACTAGGCAAAACTAGGGTAGGGCAAAGGCACAAGTTAGGTGCAACTAGGGTGTAAATAGGTTGTAACAAGGGTTCAACTTGGGTGTAACTAGGGTGCAAGTAGGTACAAATAGGATGCATCTAGGATGTAACTAGGGTCCACGTAAGGCAAAACTAGGGTGCAACTAGATCGTAATTAGGGTATAACAAGGATGCAAATAGGGCGCAACTAGTGCGCGACTAAGGTGCAAACTGATAGGTTTATCTTGGTCCACCTAGAAGGCATCCTGGTTTTCTCATAAGATGGTCGGAGCACACATCAGAAACTCTGTGAAGTCCTTGTAACTCTACGGGATCACAATAATTGTACAAAAACGAGTAGAGACGAACAGCAGACTATGAGCTTACATACCTTGGACACATGTTTGGCAAGGACGACATTAGTGTCAACCCACAAAAGATCAAGCTTTCTGACTGAAAATTTATGTTGAGGAAATGTAAAAAACGTTTGGACATTCATTGACCTTCAAAAGTACTCTTTTTGGATCATAGAATAGTACATGACTCTAGTAAGGCTTCTAGACATGCTCATATAGAACATGTTTTGTCGAGATTGAACACTTGATTGTGAGTGAGCTTTTCGCAAAGTCAAAGAGCTTGTAGCCACAATCTTAGATGTGGCTCTTTCACATCCACCACAACCTTAAAGGGTATGGTGTGATGCTTTAGTGGTAGGACCTGGAGTAGTTTGCATGCATAATGGGCGTCCACTAGCACATGTGAACCAAAGTCTTATAAATGCAAAGACTTAACACATGGTATGTTATCAAGAATCATGTGTTGTGATCCAGGGTTTAGCCAAATGGATAAAGAAAGGGCTTTTTAAACGGGACCTGGGTCATGGGTGAAATAGGTCAACCTCAAACGCTAAGTGTGTCTCTCATCCCCCCGCAACGGCAAAACATTACTGAGCCATCAAATATGTTGTCAATCATGACATGCATGCTAATCAAGGAAATGAAAGATCAAAGGGGATCTGGCTGATCAGCGGAGAGAGAAACATTAATGATTGAACGCATTGTCAGCCGTTGATTGATGATCTTCATTTGACATCTGGTGAGGAGTACAATGAGCAACTTCTCTCTCTGATCATCAGTCGACCAGAACCATTGATAATGAGGAGGACTCCGGAATGCCAATCCCAAAAAATAGGAGAAGAAAGTAACTTCAATGATTTTGATGTTTAAGCCTTTACTCTCAAAAACAAATCATAACTCACCCTTGTTCACAATTCTACTTTTGCATGGGTACATGTCGGGCCCTGCGGTAGTGGGTCCCATCAGGTTCCCTTTTAAAGCATGCTGATTCACAATTTCCCTACAAAACCTGCACAAAATCATTCTGCAAGCACTAAAAACCCCTCTATTGAGGGCTTTGTGATGTTTGTGGATGGGATCCACGTGATGAGATGACACACCATGACATACGTCATCGACATGATTTTTTCCCCTTGTTTATGATAAAGCAAATACCACATTTTCCCAAATGTCACCGCAATATTAGCATCAATTTGAGGGATGGTTTTTATGTACGTGTAGGATTTGGATTTTCCTATCTACCTATGACTTGCACCTGTGGGTTATTGTGTGGATCGTCAACCTAAAAAATATCAGAATATTGGCAAGTATGGATTGGTTCAGCTCATGATAGTCCATTGGCAACAAGAACACATTGTGAAAATCTTGGAAGATCCTTGAGTAAACATTGCATTGTCTACCAAATTGTTTTCTATGATCCTTTGGCCACAAACCATGTGGAACAACAAAGACATGACAAGCACTCTGAAACTATACCTTGTGGACACATGGATCGTTCACTGTTTCTTAACCCATAACGTTTATCAACGTAAAAATGCCTATTGGACTCTTCAAGAAAATTCCAATGTCCAGGGATCTTGGGAGTATATGAGCATGAACTTCATCATCGGACTTCTTGGCATGACCCTTGGCCATGGTGCAATTTGTTTGGTTTTGGATCTTCTTAGAAAAATAATAGATTTCATCCTTTGAATGTATGAGAGACTTCTTGTCTCTTCTTTTATTATGTCCCAATGTACCATGGTTGGCCATTGTGTCGTAACTCAACTTAAGTTGGAGGTTTTCATAGTAAGGCCTGCGAAAAGACTATTTTGCGTAGTGGAAGCGAGACAATAATTTAATTGGCAGCCCATCCTCGGACTGACAAAAAAATAGAGGGAACACTCAAGAGCAGATGCCTTTTATCTACATTGACAACTTCATTGATATCCAGGACAAATTTTGAGTGCCGAATTAACTTGCACCAAGAAATTAAGTGAACACAGTTCTTACCATTAAGTACTATTAAGTAGACGGATCAACAAAGTTCTTAACATGTTTCTTCAAATCTATTCAGCATCCAAGGGTTTCCTCCTTGTTGGTAAAGAGGGAAAGCAAAGAGGGTCAGGTCCGTTCTCTGAAGCCTTTACCAAACGCAACAAATTTGTGTGGTGCATATTAGCAATTTACATAAAATTTACCTCGAGGCTCGAGTGGACATAATTGTGTAGTGGTTGCAACCTGTCCCTATTCATTCTTTGTATGGATATTACCTTCTTCACCTTGTGCTTTGATATCCATATTGTGCATTGTTAAGCCCAAGTTCACTTGTCCAATCAAACATTGATCAGCTCCGTCACAGCTCTGATTGGGTATTTCTCTTATTGTTCTCTATTTTTGTTAGGATATTTCATAGGTTTTCTCCCTATGCCAGGTCGTAAATTAGGCAATGTTCCTACTTGTCTTCCTGTGCATGACTTTCTTCTACTACTTCATGCATTTTCCAGAACGGTGCCAAACACTTGTTGTAGTGGTGAGGTTTTTACGTGTTATATGAGTAATTTCCTTGGTGGCACTGACATGTTGTTCTGGTGCTGCAGAGAAAGCATGGATAAGCACAAGACAGTGTTTGAATGTTACAACAATCATTTATGTGTATGCCATTGCGTACTCCAATCTTGTCCATAAAACTCCATCACATTCAAAATGCAAGATGTCACTACAGGATGCTGAGGCACAACAATGTAATATAACACATGTTGGGCCAACACCTAAACCAGAATATCTAATTTCATCCCTCCCCAATCCAAAGTATCTAGCCTTCGTCCCTCAAAGATCATAGATTATTTCCTCATCATAGATGTTTCAGAGCCATCCATCTTCTCTCAACAACTAAAGCTTGAGTCAGACCAACTACCAACTCGTGGTGTTACACCCTTCGCAACCAAGCCCAGACCAGACTTTCCCCTCCACATTCACCACTGAACCTCAACCTCCACCGATGCCCTGAACGTTCTTGATGGGAGATGATATCTTTTGGCATAGACTAAGAGTATACGGTAGGGAAAGTCTGCTTGACCTGCTTCTTTGAAACCAAGGTAACTTTGTCACCTTGGTTTCACCCCAATCAAAGGAGGGAGACAACACATGCTCATAACCATGTAGACACCTAAACAAGGTATAATCATGCACTGAAACAAGCGACAGAGTGCTTGGGTCTTGGGACCATTATGAAAATGTCTACAGTGAACGGAAAGTGTCCAACCAGTGGCGAGCAAATGACTTGATAAGACAACAACACTATGATACAGTACTACGAGCCATTGCAACGTCACCGAGTGCACATGTGTCAACTAAGAATACCATATAAACAACAATAGAATGACACCCGACTAATTGCGAGCAAATCGTGTGCATCCATCAATGTGGATTCTGGAAAGATCACACGTGAACACTCCCCTTGACTTGCTATAGGAAAATATTTTCCTATCTCTGAATCTATCTTCATATTCCTAATTTCCCTTATCCGCCATCAATTAATGAGTGCATTTCACTACAATGAATGTGTATACACGTGTTCTTCCTAATCCCCCAATAAAAAAAGTCGCTTGGCTAGGCGACCTGCCGTTTCGTTTGAACCGCCTTTTATCTCTCAATATTCTGGTGCAATGTTCCTTCTTTGAAATTTCTGGAACTCATCCTACCGTATTGCCGCCAAAATTCAGAGATTAATTAATTATTACTTTTTCGGGACCGGCCCATTAATGTGTTTGGCCACACTAGCCACCGGGCGGAAATTCCTTGGACATTCCTCGTTTTATTCCGGTCCAAAAATTGGTTCGAGCCTTCTCGACTTTGCGCGGTCGCGAAATTAATTTGCCGGCACGCCGGCAGCGTGCGTGCGTCGCTTCGTTCTGCCGGCGTGCGTGCTCGCGTTCGCGAGTGACGTCTAAGAGGGGGTGGCGAGTTACCGACGAGTTGGGAAGGGGGGGGGGTGTGGACGCATAGGGAATGAGAGTACACACATGATATGGTTAACAGAAGCTACAAGCTAGCATGTTCCTCATCATCAGGCAGGGCTGCATCTCCTAAGAACTGTCCGCGGCTCAAACAGCGCCGCAAAGCCATGACTTGCAATTCCTGCGTGAAGATTGCATCATAGCCGCAAGTCGACCATGTGCTCTTGATGGTCTCTTTCATGTCTTTGAGCCTAAGCCAGGACTCCAACATCCACCCTAGCATGTTTTGCTTCATCTGTTTGAGGGGGAATCGCATGCGGGGATTCTCCTTGCTCTCTTGTGTCATCCATTGCGCGAAGCGCTCCGTGATGTAGGACTTGAAAGGCCGTTGGAGGCCAACGTCGGCGGGCTGCACCTTTGACGTGCAACCCGCCGGGATGTACACAGGAACGACGTACGGAAACGTCTCTTTTAGCCATGCCCGCAATGCATCGGTGCATTGCGGGCGCCATGCGTCAAGGAGCACGATGCACGACTCCGCGCCGGGCTCCTTTACCAAGGCGGCGCACTTGCGCCGGTACCACGGGTTCAACACATGGCGGAACCACTCGCGCGTGGTCATCTCGTTAGCCCAGTGGTTCTGGGTTTGGGTGAGATGCCACCCTAACTCCTTGGCCTTTGCGGCATGCGGGCCGGCGGGTTGCACAGTTGCAGTCATTCCAGAAAAAATGACCTGCACATGTGGGGAAAACCGCGGATTAGGTGACGACCGTGGGATCGCAATACAAGACCGTGGGCATGGAAATTGCGGGGAACTTTCTTACCTGCATCGGCAACATGTCGCCGTCCATGGAGGAGCCGACTACGGCGGTGAATTGCCGCTTGTCGTCGGCACCGACGATGGCGACCTCCTTGCTCCCCGCCGGTGCCCATGTTTTGTTGCGGGATGGCACCACCATGACGCCGGTGTGGTCGGCGTTGACCACGAACGCCGACGTCATGTTGAAGCCCGCCACGATGCCCGCGAGGCGAAGCATCAACTCGCGGACGCGTGCCTCATAGTCAATCGGGAGTTTTTGTGCCGTCGTTGTCCTCGCGCGCCATGACCACCCCAAGTCCTTCTCCATGAACTCGTGCACCCATGTTTTGCCGAACGAGATGACGCCGCCGTTTTCATGCAACTCCTCGGGGCAATGGTCTTCAACGATGCTGCGAATGACGGATTGCGCCGTCAACGAGCAGATGGGGACACCGATGCCCCGAAGACGCTCGAGCTCCTCCACGGCTTCCTTGACCACGATGGGGTGGCGGTCACGGAATCCACGACGCCCGCGCATGCCGGGCGGAAGTGAGGCATCTGGGGCTCCATCCGGGAGAGGCTCCGAGGGAGCCTTGCGCACGGCGTCCATGATGTGCGGTCGTGGGGTCCGCGAGTGGCGTTCATACCATCCGTACACCGTTGACGCCGCGAGCTTGTCGTAGACGCAATGTCCGCCGGGGCCACGCCACACCCGTTGGAGATGCTTGATTGCGGCATTGATGTTGTTGCATTGCCGCACTGCGTCGTCAATGCGTTGGAAGTGGCCTCTCCCAATCCAATTCGTGTAGCCGCCACGCTTGGCGGTAGCGGCTACCTGGCTAGATGAGGCCGCGGTGTTGGTGCTAGAGGCCTCGGGTGAGGAACCGGTAGGGCAAGAGGACTGCCCCGCCGTACCAAGGACGTCGCGGACAACTGGTTGTTTGCGTGGACGGCCGACGGGGCGCTTTACCGTTGGCACATGGGGAGGAAGCCGCGAAACTTCGCGTTCGACATGGGCAAAGCACTCCTCGCGAGAGCACTTGCCGAAGTAGCACGTAATGGTGTTGGGTGAATCCATGGCAAGGTGGAAGTGTAAAGCGTAAACTTAGAACAAGGTGCGCGGACGCGAGCTTTACCACCTCCATGGCTGCAGAGGTGCTGAAGCTCGCGGCCGTGGAGAGCACCGGTGCTCAGCGCGTCGGGCACCAGACCAACGCGCGCTGCGACTGCTGGGTGCGCACAGCCAGCCGACGCGCGACTAGGGTGGAGAGGTGCTCTACGCCGAGAGCACCGCTCAACCGCCCGATAAGCAAGTGCAATCGGCGTCGTTGGTTTGAGCTCCGAATTTGAAGCTCCGAACTCGACAACCGACCCACCGTCGAGGCCGCAGAAGGAGTCCCATGCGGGACTCGAACGGTACGTTTCGAATTTACCAGGGCGAATCCTAGGCAAGCTTACTAGCCACCGGCCCATAATTCATACCCGGTAGGTTGAAAAAAGGTGAAAAATAATTCCTTCTCAAAAACCCTTCCGAATTTTGGCGGCAATACGGTATTTTCTTTCCTTGTACAAGTCCGGCCAGATGTCATTGATTTCATGGATGCAGCTTTAGGAGGCCTTTGTTCTATTAGGGGCCGAGCTAGTGATTTTGCTCCATATTGGTGTCCATTATCTGATAAGAATGCTCACGTGGATGTGGTGAGCACCCTCAACATACTGCAAGTGTCAAGGGAGGACTCATTCACATTAAAGTGTTCCTCACGTGTGGTTGATTCCACCAAGTGTTATGAACATACGGAAATTCAAGAAAATCTGATTCAATTTTATGCTGGTTAGTTAGGTTAATTGAGGGGCGCTAGACAGAGCTGCTTAGTGGAATCTTTTTGGAACAATGTTCTTGTGATCTAATGTTCATGGATTTCAACTAATAATCACAATGTAGAAATGGGATTTTCTATAGTTTCTCACCTACCCCTCCCCCC